>CM040745.1:6297500-6315000 GCA_022829145.1 Albula goreensis | reverse complement strand
GGCAGTGAGTGAAACAGCCTTCACAGTACCTCAAGTCAGTCTTCAAACCCAACACACCAGACTGGTCTCTCTGTTCTTTAGCTTCAAGGTGAATGAAACCCCCCTCCCTGCATGATTGTCCCCCCGCCCCCACCCCCCAGGTCACAAGGTCTATCTGTACTGGCCCCCCAGTGGTGGAGCAAACTCTGGCCACTATAGCACTGTGGTCAGGATAGCAGAACCATTGGTTATATTCCACTGGAGACTGAAGACTCTCTTCTCCACTCTGCAACTTGGCACAGACTGAGGTCATTGTGTTTTTTGCTTTCAGTTATACAGCTCATATTTAGTGTTTTTCTCATTAGGGCTTATGACGAATGTACTTTTACTTGAGATTTGTTTTAGTTTTGGTTATCGTAGTTAACTTACAGCAGTGTTTCAGTGATATGACAGACTGTATGTCCCTGCTGTTCAGGGAATGTTGTTTTCCAGGTCTAATATTGTTGCTCATATTAATCAAATGAATGCACTGTACATCGCTCTCCATAAGAGTGTCTGCTAAATAGCTCTAGTGTTATATAATGTGATATTTCAAGCAGTTTTCAATTGACTCATCCGCTGTCTGATTGCTACAGGTCACAGAGGGGTTCTTCAGACATGTCATGAAACATTCCCATTTTCCCTTTGTGTTCTATAATTAATAGGCATGATGGAAACAACAATACAGCCTTTTAAAAATGTTATGCAACCAAAAATTGTGAATATAAAAGGTGAGGTAATTTGAAAATGTGTACATAAACACAATGTACATACAATAATCCCAGGTTTTGTGGGAATGAAGACAGAGGGATGGATGGCAAGTGATAGAACTGAAATGATATGTCAGTTTGCGTTCTGGAGCTGTGTTTGTTTTTACAAGGTCTCAGCTTCCCAAGCAGGCTGACTCTATGGGAATTGAATATCAGCCTTATTTGCACAGCTGTAAGGCTTAAGGGGCAAACAAACGCCATTCCACGACTGGCACCTTGCTCCAGATCACATGACACCGTGTTTGCTTGCCGAAAAGTGAGATTTCAGAAAGGCAGCAAGCAGAACTGGCAGGAAATCTGAACAAACATTTGATTTGGCATTTTCCCGCGATAATTAAACGTGAACGGAGGATCCAGTCTCCCCCTAGCAGGACACTTAAAAAAAAACTGAGTGTAAGGAGGAGCCAACATCATTCGTAGGGATATAATATGATTACAGAGCCATGCTGTTCCTGTCCACTAGTCATAGATAAAGCCTGACTTCACAACTACTCCCTTGCCTTTTATTCATTTCGGGCTCCACAGTTTTCCCTGGTAGTTGTAGCCAATTCTCTCACGGGCATCTTTCCAAGTCACCTTGATTAAGGAACATTATATTGCATTTGTCAGGAAGACCAAGATAGAATGCAGATTGAATTGAATTCAATATTCAATCTCCCTCCAAACCTTTTAGGAAATCATGAGATTGTACACCATACAGGACATTGAGATAGGAGACACAAGATAACATGTATTATTATATATGTTAATAAATGTGTAATAACTAACTTAGGTAGTTGTACACAAAGCAGAGGATATTTTCAATGGTGACCGAGGTAAATATTCTGAGAAATCTAGCTTTGCAGTTTGCTTTTGCTTGACACCTTGCATGAGTTATCAAGGCTGTATGTGTATTTAAATTACATTTAGGTGTATATCTGATTCTCTCATCCAGAATTACTTACTCAGCTTAAGTTATCACTACTGTCATGATTTTACACACATTAAATGTATACAGCTGTATATTTACTGAGCCAGTTTAGGTTAAGTACATGGTCTAACGGCATAGTGAATATTGTGCCCTTGAACATGATACTTATGCACAGCCTATATATTTTTACAGCTACACTATAACCCAAGTCTACATCATGGATCAAAGTCCAGTGCTATAACATACATGTAACAAGCATCAGCAAGGGAAACTGATGGGGGGTGGGCAAACTGGGATTGTGGGTGTACAGAAATAGGACAGAAAATGAGAACAAGCCAGATGCTCTTCCCCCATTCTTTTGTGGTTTAGAAAAAAAAAAACATAAGTATTCAAAAACAAATCGGACATAAAAAATAACTTATTGGCAATCATTCTACATGGACTGGAGTAGTTAAAGAAGGAAACTGTGTATCAGAGGGACTATCTGCAAAGGTGTCTTTACACCTGGCCTGACCTAGGCAACAACCCAGCAACACTTGGCCAGATTACCAGTCAGCCCTGGGTGTGTATGACTGTAGGTGTGGCTGTCTGTAGCTCCTCTGCAGCCTCTATCTGATAAGCCTCTGGGATGCCTTCAGCACCACGGACAGCGGCAGCCTCACCTACAGTCATATGCACCCAGGGCTGCTGCTGTCCGTGGTGCTGGAGGCATCCCAGAGCTATTGCTCCCTCTGCACTTCCCTCAGGAACCACAAAGACAAACTACTGTAAAGAACTGTCCTGCTTTAAAACCTGCACCTGCACCGAACTATGCTGTCACCTGCGTCCACTGTGAATCCTGATAACTCTCCCTCTTCTCTGTAAAGCACTCTAAGCCCGTTGAAAAAGTGCTTCATAAATGCACTTCATTCTTATTCATTAATGGTATTATTAAGAGGTGTTGAGAATATGAGAATATGCATTTCTAACTCACACAATCATCACCAAAGAAAAACTGAATCTGCAAAGACTTTCAGTTTCCTGCAAAAATGTAAACTTTCCAGGCTGCCCAGGAATACGGATCAATTCATGTCTTTGCAGCATAATTCAAATGCCTGTAGGTGTAATCAACAGAGATGTGATGAAAAGATGTTTCTTTTTCCTTTTCTGTGATTCTTGGGGCAGATTCAAAAATTTCCAAAATATTTGCTGAGGAGCGATAGAGAAAGTTTGAAATATTAGTTTCTAATTCAGAAAAGTGTTTGGTCTGGACCAGGAGGCTGATATCTTGCTATGTACACAAATACAGTCATACATAAATATCAGCTCAGACTGGTTACTGAATCTTTTCTTCATGCTGTGTTCTTTGGCTGCAGCTTATGACCATTATTACTGCATTGCAGACAGGCTGTAATTTGGTTGGGGTGAATACTATTTTAGCAAAGTATTGTTTTTCTTTTTACATCCCAAACTACCAGATATGTTTGAAAAATATTCAGATGACATGCATGTGTATCTTTTTCTGTAGAGAAATGTTTTAAAGATTATTTTGCGACCTGACAAAAACCGCAATAACAAAACTATTTCAAAAACGCCCATGACCCAAACAAAACCTAAAAATGTTTTATAAACATAATTTTGCTAGCTGGGTGTGGTTTGTGTGGAGTCTGGTGAATGCTTGTGGACAGAATTATCATATTATACGAAAACACTACTGGCAGCTACTGAGAACCAAAGTCCAACCCTGAATTAATTTCCTTGTCACATTTCAGGGTCAAAATAAAAAGGAGGAATACATGTGAAATAATAAATAAACATGGAAATGAATAAAAAAATAAATACTTGTGGAAATAGAAAAAAAAACGCATAAATAAATTATACATGTTATTATTTACTAATGTATTACTAATTTATCAGGAATTCTTAATTTAACATTTGTTTACCTATTTATTCATCCATTTATTAATTGTTTTCACAATTTATTCTCCATGTAGCATTTACTAAGGCACAGAAGTTAATACCGGAGAGAGACTCTGCTTCCAGGCCAGAACAGTATCAGGGCACTGACACTGGTGCATCATGGGAAAATATATTAACGGATTGGGAAAATATCTGAGTCCTGAAAGCGTATGGTCAGTGCATGTCTGTGCTATGGGAGTGTCTAAAGTATTGAATGGGAATTCTTCTCTGGGCAATAAAAGCTCTCAAATAAACAGATCTGCCACATTATGAGTTAAAATTAGCATCTGGACATGATAGATGGCCTTGCATGATATGCAAAAGAATCCAAAGACAATATTTTTCAGAACGTCAAATCTTGTCTTGATATTTTTTTCAGTTCATGGTACATATCATGCAAAGTACTACTTACCCTCTAGAGATGAGTCTGTATCGCTTCAGCATATCACAACCATTTTAAGCAAAGACACCCATGGATTTTGACCATTTTCATCCAGTGGTACTGTACAGAGAATAGGCATTTACTCCAATAAGCACAGAAAGAAAATATAGAAAATATGATGAAGCAGAGAGACAGTGAATTGATGGCTCAGAGCAGAAGAGGTGCGTTTTAAAAATCGCTGAGGAAATGCATTCACAGTTACAAATGCGGCCTCCATAATTGATTTAATACAGGTGGGTATTGTTGAGAACCGCGGTGTGAGATGGAGGGTTCATGTTTAATATGCTCTGGGAGTCTGTTTACACAGATAAATCTTTGAGTAGCCCCTAGGTTGTATCACCAGACTAACTTAATTTGTATGAGTGTGTGTGTGTGTGTGTGAGTGTGTGTATGTGCGTGTTTGTGTGTGTGTTTATGCCTGAAAAAAGCTTGATAAAAATAGCTATGGAGATCAAATATTCATTGGTTGCACCTGTTACTGAAATTGGTAATGTGAATCCACACCCCACACATTGCCCTCTCATAACAAAAATTAGGATGTACCAGAGGTAGACAACAGGATTTTTTTTTATGGGGTCTGCCATATGTCTCTGTCCCCATTCACTTTGAGGAACTTCAGGCATCAATAGAATCAATATTCAAAACCAGAACAGCATGCCAGCCCTGTGAAATGGCTTTAAACAATGACATTGTTAGTCTAGACTATAAACAATGACATTAAAACGTAAGCAAAAGCCACTAAAGTACTTCAAAATGCTGCGGAGAGCACCTGTACCGTCCCCGGACCTGTGTGTGAATCTGAGAGTGCATTCATCAAACAATTGCCACCCGTATCAGCAAGCACAACATATTTTTCAGCTCACATTTACCACAATGTATGACACGTACAATAAATATGTTTCATGCTAAATTGCAAAATTCATTGGTTGGTGAATGATTGGGGATGGGGTGGGGGTAGTTATGGCCCCATTGAACCCCCCACCACCCCTCCATGTCCATGAGTGATGTATGCCTTGATTTCTTTTCTTCTCTTATATGTTTTTCTCCTAAGCACTTCAGGGTCATCTTTAACTAGAATTACTGTTAATATATAAGAAGGCTAAGACTGTATAAATAATGGCTGTGCTTCTGATGTACCCAATGAATGCTGCTTGAACTGCACATATTAAAATATGATATATAAAGTGCATGTTTATGAAAATTGTATTGCCCTGAGACTGTACAGAGCACTGATGTTTTTATGATTTATTCCAAACAGTACAGTGTTTTGGGAGATATCAAGGGTCTCCAAGTACTTTAGTTGTGCTAAGAATGGCATATCTATGACACTGTTAAGCAGGATTATAATTATTAAAAAACACAAGGAAGATACACACTGGCCCACTTATATAACACATCTCACCCAAACAAAGACAGGTTTTTGTTTAATTTTTGTGTGTTTTTTTTCCCAACCTGGAGCAAAGGGACGAGTTAAGGGGTTTGTTTGAAGTTTGTGTGGTTTAGATAATGGGATAATGGGACCTAATTAGGCCGTTGGTTTGGAGCTCTTTGCTGAGGGGCATGCCGAAGATGTGTGCTCTGCAATATGTTTCAGAGCTTTAAATAAGGCTTCATTGACATTAAGATTTGGTCATTTGGAAGACTGTAAAGTGAGGTTTAACTTTATCCTGGTTCTCATGAAACCACTCCTGAATCCTGCGTATGAAAGAACGTTTTCCCTGCACAATTCCTTGACGTTAATTCTGCTGTGCAGAGCGACATTCGAACCCCAATGGCTCTGACAAAATGGCTGCCCATGCTTTGACAGACCATCATCTTTAACGGCCGTGAACTTGTGATGCTGGTGAAAGACTTCCTTTAGCTTTCTGCAAATATAAACCTGCCCAAACACAGGTAAAAGAGTAAAGGAAGACTCATGAGACCATAGGAAGGAGCCCACTACCGCCTGCTACACTGGGTTAGGCTTTGTCGCACAGTGACTTTGATTATAAGCAGCCACACATATCTGCTTAAACAAAATCATTATTCAAAGATTGGTATTAACACCATTTATTAGGAATTCAAACACACTTTAAATGTAAAATAATAGCGTGGGAGCACAGATATAAATTATTTAAAAACTATTTTAGCGGTGAAAAAGTAAATATGCAGCTATATTTAACAGTAATGATCTAACAGCCATGGATTTTCCTTGAATTCAACATCAATACAACATCAAAGTAACAAGACCAAACAGACTGTTCTGGATTGCTGTTACACTGAACTATCAGATCCATGGCTCCTATTTTTATCACCCAGTAAAGGAAAGCATTACTAATTTAGCTTGTTATATCACATCATGCAACAGTGATCCAAACCCCCTTGAAAGAAGAACAAAATCACATGGCTTTGACCAGAGAATGTCCTTCAGTCAAAGTGTCCGCAGTTAAGTCAGAATATGACTCTTGAAAGGCTATGTGTTGCTACACATTCACACTATAATTTCTGAATTTCAACTTGCACCAAAAGTACACAAAGAATCTATAGCAAGCTCCCTTTGAAAGTCAAACTGGCATCATAAAACCAACCTCATGTCTCCACAAAGACAACAAGAGAAAGACAGGTTGTGTCGTACACGTTAACCACATTTTAGCTGTGTGGTGTTTTTGAATCAACTTTATTAATCGCCGAAACACGAAACATTGACAATACTTAACTGATGATGCGTATTTAGACATGTATCAGCCATCTGTCTGACCGTCTTCCATGTGTATTTTGGCCATGGAGCAAGGGCAAATATGTTGATGTGAGAGATGTAAGCCCGTGTAGTCTTGCAGGAAATGCGTCTGTCTGCTCTTGCTCCTGCAGAGCTGGGTTAGCATTAACGTTTGTCTGTTAATCATTCATCTCTGAACAGCCACTGCAAAGAAAAGGCCTCACAGGGACTGAGGAGGAGGAGGAGGAGGAGGAGGAGTAGAGGAGTGGGGATCAATAGCTCATTTTAATTTTTAATAGAAGAATATCAAACATGATATTTTGTTACTTTCGCACAGAGTTTCTTTTTCTTTTCTGCTGTCATTTTTTTTTTCAGGGGCATATTTTATTATTTCTCTCTTTTATTCATTATTAATGTCCCCTGAGTTCCATCTCAATGGCATAGTTAAATCTTTGTTTAATTTGTATTCTGTCTCATTTCTGTCTGCTGGAAAATCTCTGTTGTCAGAAAAGTTAAGCGTTGAGCTGCACTTGCCAGAGTCATTTAACTTATTGTCTTTTATTGGTACTTAAAAAGTAAAGAAAGACTGTAAATTATATAAACTTTCTCAACTCTTGTAAGTACCAGTAGCATTTAGGCTACACTTGAGGGAGAAATAGTACTAAATAATAATAATGTCATCATCAATAACAAAAGAGATACTTGGCGGAGACGTATTTATCATAGTGTACCAATTCAAAAAGTGTTACTGCCGTTCACTTACCAAAACGAGCACTTACATTTGAAGTCTTACAGAGGGAATAATGGCCATCAATCAAGTACAAACATTTTAATTGCTTTAACATGTGTAAATCATTAGAAATCATAACTCTTGTGGGCCGTGACAGTGTATCCCACATCTCCAGGTTCAGGAAGCTGATTAATGATGGGCTTCAGTAATTCCTCACCACAACGTCTCTCACAGAATGCCACAGGAAGATAAATACGAAAAGCAAAGAACGCCACCTTATTAGTTACATTAATATGACGCCATGTATTGACAATATTTCATATCCTATGCCTTGGGAGGTCTTTGATTGTAGAAGGGTTGGTAATGGAGATACTAATCGACTCACTGAACCGGTGGGCGAGTGGAATGAAAAGAACGAGCCATCAGTCAACGCGATGAAACGAGAGGAGGGGAGGGGGCCTGCTTACGGTGTGGCAGCCATATATACTCTCTCATAAAGTCACACTCATAGACAGCAGCCAGGCCAGCCTGTACCCTTATACTGTCACACTGCTGAAGCTAAGCAGCCACACCACCCTGTACCCTTCTACTGTCACACTGCTGAAGCTAAGCAGCCACACCACCCTGTACCTTTCTACTGTCACACTGCTGAAGCTAAGCAGTCACACCACCCTGTACCCTTCTACTGTCACACTGCTGAAACTAAGCAGCCATACCACCCTGTACCCTTCTACTGTCACACTGCTGAAGCTAAGCAGTCACACCACCCTGTGCCCTTCCACTGTCACACTGCTGAAGCTAAGCAGCCACACCACCCTGTACCCTTCTACTGTCGCACTGCTGAAGCTAAGCAGCCACACTGCCCTGTAGCTGAGTCATGACAATCCAGTGTTTTTCATGGCTAAATATTCCTGTTTTGAGGGCAATTTTTTGTTCAATGCTATTTGAGTTTTGTAGTTAACCTCCTTAGGTTAATGGGGGTGTCTTCCATGCAGCTGATCCAGTTGTGTGGGAGCTTCTCTGCACTGAAAGCCCGATAGACCCAGCCCAAGATTCCAGATGGGCTCGAGTCCCCAGTTGGATGAGCGGTGTGCTAGAAATTGGGACATTTCTGTGACTCCAACCAGCACAGCTGAGCCGCAAGCAACAGAAAGCCAGAGGGCTCACACCCAGGGCAGGGATGGCTTGTGAAAATCAGTTAATCATTCAACCAATCGGAAACAATCCCGCATTCACTGGAAAAGCAAAGGACCAATCACACTGAGATCTACACAGGAAACTCTCATTTTCACATACAGAAGAGAACTGGTTGCTGAAATATTTCTGGTGTTGATGTTTCTTTAATTTGGACTTATTCCCTGTGTGCCTGCCATTTGTCATCTGGGTAAATATTTTGGTATTAGCGCCCCATAACAGTTGGGAGACTGATTTCAACACAGTGATAGATCATCTTTAACAGCCATTAAAACAACAGGAGCATGACGTTCAGGGGGCTTTGAGTGTGTTTGCCTTTCCAATGCTTTAACTGGCGGCTCTGGAGAGCAACACAAGGGAGCTTATTCTGAATCACTACGGCCTCTTTGTAAATCACGCAGTGTCCTTCTGTACACAGGGAGTTTAGAGGAGAGCAGAAAGAGCTGGAGACAGGGATAGGATGGAGAGAGCTGGAGGAGGAGAGGGGTGTGGATAAACGAGTGATCAACCGTAGCTAGTGAGAAAGGGAGCTAGCTGCAGCCCTGTCAGGAAAAAATCTCTCTTTCTCTCTCCCTCTTTTTAGGTACAGACACATTCAGTCTTATACTCTCCTGTTAGACTCAGATACATTTTTGCTCTCTCTCTTCTGTGAGGCATAAATACACACATTCTCTCGCTCTCTTTCCTCTTAGACATAAATGTACCCACTCTCACTCTTACACTCTCCTGCAAGACAGAAATACATTCACTCTCTCTCTCTTTCTCTCTCTCTTGCTTTCCTTTTGGGGATAGATACACTTCTACTCTCTCCTGTTCAACACAAATACTCTCATTCTCACTCATAATAATTTTCATCATAATTAATCAATCTAAATTTTTCCAAACTATGAGTTACAATTGCATATTAGTATTTGAATGCACAGACACAGTTATCACCAAATATCAACCAACTTGCCAACCGATAGCTAATCTGGGGATAGATGCAATCCGAAAGGGTTTGTGAGGTAATTAATATGACTCAGTGTGCGTAGAGTGGTGAAGTGCAAATGGTAACGCGTGGGTCCTCGTGTACAGTCACATGACCCACATCTCACAACCGAGGACCACGCCATGGTCTTCCTCCAGTTACCATGCTTTTTTAAACCTCAAAGGCCTCTTTAGATATGCTATAAGATGGTGCATCACAGGCATCTGAAAGCACGTTATGCAGGGGACATTTCACACATAACCTAATGAGCGCCGGAAGCGTGCCGCTGATTTAAATGCGTGGTCAGGCCCTCGTTATTTGATAAGTTTATGACTGTACTGATACACACAAAAAGAGGCAAACATTAGTGGCGCAGTTTACAAAACAATAAGCGCAGATATGCAGGGCACACGCTTGTTTAAATATTTGAGCGGTGAGTGCTCGCTGCGGCTGTAGAATCCATAAAGAGGCAATTATACTTTTCACACTTGCCTGACTGCATCCCAGTCTGTTTTATTTCTCTGGACATTATTCTCTCAGCACCCACAACAGGCCCGGCAGCTAACTGCAAGGCAGTGCCATGGCAAAACGCATATTTAATTTATGGAGTGTGTAACGCAGGCCATATTCCGTAATATCTCCGCTTCCTATGCCTTCTTTAACACCGGCAAATTATTCTTTCATTTCCTTTAAATGAAGATAATGAATCCCATTGGTTAAAGTGGGGTAGTTGTGTTCATGAGGCCTATAAGCTTCATCAACCTCGCAGCAAATTCACAGAAATATTGCCTTTGCTTTTTCTTAATTTGTCAAAACGCTCTCAAGTCTGTACATGACACCTTTTCTGTTTCTGATGGCACCTTCACCTCCCTCAGAATGATGGTTTCACATGAAGACTGCCTAAATCACTGTTCAAAAAACCTATTTGAGATTTTGCAGGGTGTCTCTGCATGAATTTTGTATGCGTGTGTGTGTGTTTGTGTGTCAGTGCCTTCATCCTGGATGTGTATTTGTGTGTGTATATGTGTAAATGACTACATTGTGTGTGAGTGACTGTGTGTGTGTGTGTGTGTGTGTGTGTGTGTCTGTGTGTGTGCCTGCATTTTGGATGTGTGTGAGTGACTGTGTGTGTGTGTGTGTGTGTCTGTGTGTGTATGTGTTTGCCTGCATTTTGGATGTGTGTGAGTGACTGTGTGTATGTGTGTGTGTGTGTGTGTGTGTATGTGTGTGCCTGCATTTTGATGTGTGTGAGTGACTGTGTGTATGTGTGTGTATGTACATGCCTACATTGTGAGTGTCTGACATCATTGAGATGTGCTCTCAGTGTGTTAAATCTATCTGCCCTGAAGACCTGAAGCAGCAGTGTTTTGTATATTTTTGGTGTAGGTGCTCTATAAAATAAACAATGCTTTAAATACAAGTGAAGTTTTTTAACCTGCCAATGACGTAGACAGGAAGTAATGCTAAATTGACTCTGTCAGTGTGTATGTTGCTCTGTCAGACCTATATAGGACTGGCACAACACATTTTAACCATATACATTATAAAATATGTCTGTATTAAATGAAGATATATGGCTTTTGCTGTGCACCAAAAAGGCAGAAGAACATGCCTTACATTAAAGAGATGGTTCTGACTTTTTCGGGGTTGGATTGTAAGGCTTTGTATGGCTTGTTTAATTTTTTCTTTGCAGTATCCCTAGTGAAGTGAATCTGGGGGGGAAAGACAGGGCTCACTTTGACTTTGAAACAAGCTCTCTGAAAGTACAGGAGCACCTTTCACCAGATGAGTTCGCTTTTCCGACAAGCTGAGAGGAAACTGGCAAAGAACAGAGTCCTGGAATTTTCCCTGTTCAACATTTACTTCAAGCACAGACAGAAGACTCACCCCTTCAGGAAGAACCTTTCCCCATCCCTCCCCAATGCTTCTAGCGAACCCGACCTGTTCTATTTCTGCTAGCATGTTTATCTTATTTGTGCTCGGGTTCTCGTTCTTCTGGATGGATTTGTTTATTCACTCAACAGGGTCTTCATTCGATCTTATATTGTCACTTTTTGCATGTCTGTTTTACTTCCATCTCTGACTACCGGCACTACTGACCCTGGTTTATGCATTGTTGCTCACTCCAGACGAGAGCATCCACTACATTTCTGTAATGTAATGCAATGTAACACAGGCAAAGGCATTAACCATTTAACAGAAACCATCTCCTGTAAAAATCCCTTATGAAAATATGAACATGGCAAAAACTGGGCAAAGGTAGCCTGAAAAAATAAGCCTTTGATGAAAACTCACTCTGGTTCTGTGAGTTTTTGTGAAACACTGCTTTTTTAAATGGGGGTTTCCTTCGCACTCGTTTTGTCAAAAGGTATTTGCAGCTATGTATAAACCTGGTGTTGCAGATTTTCTCTGAGAGGAAACCCTTCAGACTTTGTTATTGAAAGCGCCATTTGACTCATCCTGACATTTCCATCAATATAGTGCCATACATCCTGAAATCTTCAAATTATGTTAAACAACTGAAATGCTAGTGAGTGGATATGAAAGTTACGGCCATATAATATTCTGGCATCCTTCCAATTTGCCGTGTGCTGTGACTCACATTCCTGCATAGATTATACATAATATGACCATTATTTTTTGTAATTTAACTGAGGATATGAGGAGGCGTTACTTTTCGTAATTCCAAGAAATACTAAGGCAACACATCTCTCCATCCATTCTTCCATTTTACGAGTATTTGTTTGAGAAAAAGCATGGAGTGAGTTTGCCAGTAGTGCCCCCGACCTCCCAAAAACAAAAAGAAAGTTTTCTCTAAATGTGATAATGCCATTAGGAGGTATACAGGCTCTAATTGCAAGCAGGCTAATTTACCTGTCATCAGCACGGCAGCAGCTAGGCTGTCTCTCCGGCGGTGGATGCGTTGTCTCTGCAGCAGGGGAGATGGCGTGTTATTTTCTGCATTGTTTATCTGTGGCGTTGTCATGTCTTTCCCATGAGGCACATTCACAAAGATTCACACTCCCGTTATTTATTCATCCCGTTCCGAGGTGTGCTTTGTTTCCCAGCATCTAACTGCGTAGAAAGAAAAAAAAATATGCAGGAAATGATGTCATGTGAATTAACAAGGATAAAATAGACTCCAAATGACATTGTTTTCAAGAGGAGACCCAATTAAACAGATGTGATGGAAAGAGAGTATTCTGTGTCATATGAAAAATTCACCAAATTATTTTTTTCCCTTTTCATTTGCAAAGAATCGCAAATTCAGTATAAGTGTCAAAATAATAATTGTAGAGTAAGTCTTATGATATCAGAAACAGTAAAAAAAGTAACATTTGAACACATGTCATTGAGGAGAGACAGGTGCACACAAATCTGAGAAATCACCACTAAATGGGGTAAATAATATTGAAAATGGCTGATTTCTGCAGCAGGGAATTCTTATACAATACCCCCCGCGGACAGCATTTAGAGCTGAGACCACCCCCATTAACCAGTGCATCTCCTGGTGATAAAACAGGCTTCTATCAAGGTTCAATACAAGCTCCACGCTCCACGCAAAATTGCTTTTGTCGGGGGGAGTCCAAGGACAGGTGAACTATTGCAGATTTTTTTTTTTTTTTGCATTGTAATATGGTTGTGGGTGTTGAGGATTGGAAGAGCTGGAAATTCAATCAGGTGAGGTGCTGACTGTGCAATCAATACAATGAGATCTGCCCGGAGTGTGAGGCCCGGGGAAAAATCCATGCCTTTTAGCTCTGATTGTCTGGGTGAGGCCTCGGAAGGGAGCTACAATTTAATAAATTAATGCGATACCACAAAGTTTTAATTGGTGCCATCCAATGAGTGGGTCGCTAAGTGGAAAATCGCATCATTGGATTCTTATGGCTGTTTCAAGCTGAACGGAGAGCCAGGTGGCCAGCTGAAATCATTGTGTGTTTGATTCCAAAAAAAAGAAAGAATAGAAAAGAAAATGTTGAGGGGAAACCATTGACCTAAGATTGGATCCTGCCTTCAGCCGAAGAGTGCCATTACAGGGGTTAAAGGGATGAGCAGTATAAGGCGATTGGACGACCCCACTCGAATGATCTACTGTACACTGCAAAGGACCGGAGTTCCGCCTCGAAAGCTGGATAATTTTGGTATGAAGATACGGAAAATTGTGAATATTCAGCACTGTCAATAATTTATCTGTGGTGAGTGACTGGGTCTTGGAATTGCTGGATGAGAGGTATACTCATGTAAAATGAAAGGAGAAAAAAATCTCTGCTCATCACGTCAGTGACACTAATAAAGTGCCACGTCGCTGCGTTTTGAGGATAACTAATTAATAAAACATCTAATGGGCACATGAATATGACTGACTGAAATTTAATTTTAAAAATCTCACCTTGATTTAATCTGCAATGACAAGCATCTGGAAAGGTTCTGAAAGTCAGTCTGATTTTTTTCTTCATGATATGTCAAAAGGGGAAAAAAATAAATGAACTAGCTGTCACTAGACAAGTTCTTCGCCCAGACTCAAAGGTGTACACTATTTCCATTTCAACATAGGAATGCCAGAGCTGAATTTCACTTTTGAAAGAACTTAGCTAGTCAGAGTTTAAACAGAAACATAGTTTAAATCTGTTGAAATCACTTCGCATTAGACGTAACCCCATCTGCGCAACTCAGAGACAAATGCGTGGCTTCATCTTCACTTTGCCACAGCTAAATGAAACCTTCATTTGATCTGTGGAGCTCTGCAGCCATCATATCTAAGCAGAGAACATAGATCCTTGGATTCATGTCGAAGAAGCAAAATGTCACAGTGAAATTTTGAGCGTTAATTGACCTCTTACAGGTTTCATATGAACCCAGCAGGGATTTGTACTAACAACATGTACTCTGACAGAAAGAAGGCAACACTGGGTGAAGTACAGTGCAGTTTTTTTTTGCTAGCTTTTTTAATGTCATTTTTTGTTTTTCACTTTTTGTCAATCAACATCATTTCATATACAGCATCTAGATAAACCCATATTTCAATATTTCTCATTGGCACATATTTTTGCTCTTCTGTTTAACTGTTTTAGCATGGATTTTACACTATCCCCAAGTGGAGCCAAACAGTGACGTGCACGTGAAGCTTCTGGATGAAATGTGAGGAAAATGCTAAACAAACAAACAAACAAACAAAAACAAAACACTATTTTGACTGCTGTCTACTGAAACCCACATATTATGTTGAAGGCCTCAGAAGGAAAGGAAACATGGTGGGTTTTTAAGCAGCCTGTCTCTGAGCAGACTATGCTTGAGATGATGTTTTTACCCTCAAAATGCTTGTATGCTTTCATGCCTTCAGTGCCAAATAGGAGAAAAAAATATTGCATGCAGTTTGACATTAGCCGGTTGGGTGCGGACGGAGGTTAAATCATTTACTGTCTCTTGTATTCTTGAATATACAAGTAAAAATGGGAATAATGCATTGTGTGAATCTTTCAATATGTTTAAAGTTTATCGGCTGTGTTTTACATGTTTCAAGCCTATTAGGTTTTTCACCAATTTATAAGGCTTTCGGTGGCTTCCTCTCGTCACACTAATCTATTACCACCGAGCCACAGAACAGGTAAATGCTTTGATTTAGTTTTCACTTTCAAGACCCTTCATGTGAATATGTGCGTGTCCATGGGGTATTCCTCTCAGCCGCTGTTCTGTATATAAATGATGAGCAAAAGCTTTCATGGGCCAGAGGATGTCCCTAAATCTGCTGGTTTCTCCTCAGCACAGAGGCAGGAAAAATGTACACTAAATAAATAAAGAATAATAATAAAAAAATAAATAAAAAACCCAGATTAACAGGCCAGTGGGAATAAGCTAAAGCGTAAACACCTTGTAAATCATCTGCTTAAGAGAGGATGTATTTCTCCAGGGGATCGTACTTCATGTCTGAGGTTACAGAAATCAGCGTCTTCAGGGAGTTTGGGATATCATGATACTTTAAAGGCAGTCATCATTTTATGTAAGCACCTGCACATACTGTAAACATATTTACTTATTTATGTGTTTGTTCGGGCAGTAATACAATATCGGAGTCCTGCAGGGGACTCAGTGGTTATGAATCCAATTCCAAATGACTCTTTTATGACTCAGATTACCATGAGACCTGGATTCAAAGAGGGATGTGAAATTCTTTTGATGAGCGGTCTCAAACACAGTTCCATGGAGGAGGGCTGCGTTTGCTGGCTTGCATTCCAGCCAGTTAATGCTGTCTTAATTGATTCAATTACTCTTTAAGCCATATACATGTAACTGTGTGTTTAAGATCAGTGTATGAGCAATGTTTTTTTTTATTTCTATTTAGACAACAAATAACTAATTTCACTTTATGAGGATTCAGTGCAAGCCAAGAAGACGAATTTAGCAAATGAGAGAATTCATCACCATTCATGAGTGGAGGCTGGAGTGATGAGCAGCACAGGTCCTGGTGGATGGAAACAAGGTGGGAATCTAAGAGATGTTAAGAGTTCCTGAGGGAAAAGGCTAGTGAGTTAGTTTTTTTTTTTTATTTTCCCCTGTTAATTATCTGGCTTCGACAATATGATAAGCCCCACCCACCACAAACCTGCCCCTCAGGAGGAAGTGGCCACACAGGTGACTCCTCTGATGCACGTGATGACAAGTCTTCTCTCACTGCAAAACTGGCCAATCACGTATTGTTTGTGCTACCGGAGGAACACAAAAGTAATATGTGACCAGTTCCCTAACCTGCAGGTGCCTGGGCAAGCCAGCAGTGGTCAGTACAGAGCAATGAGATTAATGCAGAGGTTCATTGTCTGACTAATGTGAGCCTCAGGCCATAGCCGGTAATGTTATCAGAAAGCACGCCTGCACCACAGCTATGTCCCTGTTGCCCGTGTGCCATCCAAAGCCTGCAAGTGGCTGAGATTCAACATGGCTCCACATTTAAACAGAGATCCCTTTTTCAGGCCTCTAACCAACCTGTGAGACTCAACAAAGAAGTGCATTCAAGGGCACCTGCTGGACTATCTACGCAATAAAAATAAAGAAAACTATATTTATGAATATAATAGTCTGCCAGTTACCATTTTAGCCTAAATAAATGGAGCATAATGATATCCCCTCTCTCTCTGCTGGGCGAATGCCAGAATGACCTGTCTCTGCAGGCCAGGCAGTCTTCCCCACTCCAGTGTGTCTCTGTTACTCTGCTATAGATTCTGCCTTATGGTGGCTATTTTTAATTCAGCTCAATAACAGCGCGAGAGAAACCATAAACCTTTGGGTACCACCCAGACAAGCAGCACCATCTGCTGATTTCATATGAGAGGCTAAAAGGGGTAAGGATGACTCTGTTTTCAGTCTTCATGGGAAAACGTGGAGGCCTTTTTAACAGATACACATCGGACCAAGGACGCTGCCATTTTAAAATTAATGGAATAATGTATAAAACTGAGTCTGTTTCTGCACTGAATTTTTTTGCGAAGGTTGATGTACAATTATGCCATATTGAGCTTTCATTATTTCAGCTTCACATTTGAGGATCTCGATCAAACAGAGCTTTAGTGTCACACTCACACAAAAGGAAAACACTCAGCCATCAAACATCAAAGAAACTACTAACAGCACGCAGGATGAAAGCTTTGAAATTCTTAAGTGATACTTAAACAGGAGTGTTTTCACAGCTTTAGTTTCCACCAACGTGTCACTAAAATTATGTTTGTTTGCTAAAATTATTTTCAATTTACAGAGGGAATTCCAGAGACTAAGTAACACAGCTCCTGAAAATATCTATATGTATGAGGCCCTATGTATATGATATTGAGATTGTTTAAGGTG
>CM040745.1:6242500-6290000 GCA_022829145.1 Albula goreensis | reverse complement strand
GCTCCTCTCATTAACCACCAGCACAGGCAGACACACTGTATGCAGATGATGGTTTTAGCAGCGCTGAAGACGCGTCGCTTAAACCTAAGAGCACTCTTTTGATAAGGTAATGGCCGCTCTTTGAGGTGTGATGATAAATTGGCCAGGTAGAGGGAATCACAGCGTGTGTGTGATAACTACAGCATGTGCATACAGCGGCTATACATGGGCAAGACTGAGAGCCCGCCTTCAGTTACAGATACATTACAGCCAGAAGGTACCAGCTCACTGTACTTGGCCACTGTTGTGTTGCAGTATGGAAATACCACTTGCAGTTTTGATGCACCTTAAGAACAAATAAGCAAACAAACAGACAGAAAAACAAAAAAACTACAAAAATAATAACATGTTAATAATGTTTCCATGTATTGTCTGCAGTCATTTTTTTTTATTGTAAATCTACTGCTTGCTCCTCATGAAAAGTGTTTTTTTTTAAGAACTTCGGTCTTACGTGGAGTCAGCAGACTGCCAGACTGTTCATTAGAGAAACAGTGCAGTCTTGCCAGGCTGAGCTTCTGAGCCCTTTCATTTAAACAGGACAAGGTATCGTCCACAGCTCAGAGGGCGCTCGGCTCATTAGCTGCAGGTGCAGACATAAGGAATGCAAATGACGGTCCTAGTCAAGTTCAGAGTGTCATGCAAATACGGACGATCGCTGTTCACAATGGCCGGTACCGTTTCACACAGAGGGAAATGGCACTGTACATACAGAGCAAGTACAGTGTATTATGTTTGTAGAGCCAGGTGTGTGTTGTACAGAGCAGGTGCATTGTATAAGAGTTGTATAGGCAGATATGTGTTGCATTGGGCAGGTGCAGTGTATTGAGGTTGTAGAGACTGTAGGTACAGTGTATCAGAGCTATAGCACCAGGTGTGTGTTGTACAGGACATGAACAGTTTAGTTGATGTGGTAAGTCCATGTGTGTGTTTTCAATAAATTAGAGTCAACAATTGACGAATTCGATAGGGGATCAAGAGGTTTGAAATTCTAGATATAATAAAACCCAATTTAAGAGAAACAGGAAACATATTCCCCAAAACTCCTGAAAATGTTATCAATCTAAGGTCCTGGGGAACTCAAGGGTACAGACAAGGGTACTCGGAACTCTTATTCAAAGCCAATTTCAATCAGAGGACAGCCACAGTTGCGTCTGGGGTCGAAGTGCAGTAATACCTTGGATGAGGAAAGCACAGTCTCTTAGAGCAGAAACATGGAAACGCAAGATTCAACTGGGAACTAGAAGATTAACTCAACATATGCAGTAACAGCTCTAAAAATGTGGTAAATGTAGGGAAATACAGTTATATATGTATATAAATAAATATATATATATATATATAATGCAGATAGATCGAACATTACTGTACAAATGTACTATAGTATGCCTATTAAGACTGGCAGCTGGCTTAACAGCACTCACCCTTACAGATACTCTGTCTCTTATCTCCTGCTGTCAGCCAAAGCCTAATAAGACAAATTTTTAGGAAATGCTTCAGTGACTCAGGTCCCATGCAAGTCGACTGTGCCTCATTGTTAAGAACACATCATTAAGAATGAATTTTTTAAAGAATGCTTTAGAGAATCGGGTCTCATAACGGTTGGCAGAGTGATGTTTCAGAACACTTCTGTCAGGTCTGCTGCACTGAGCAGGTACAGTGTATTAGTGTGGGGAGACCAGGTACTGAAAATGACATATCGTTGTCTATATTTCAAAAATCAGCATGTCACCGTCAGCCAGCCAAACAAACCAAAACCATGATGTCACATGCCAAAACAAAGGCAAACCCATGTACGATCGATGCTTGCTCAGGGAACAAACAACAAAGAAAACAAAGAAACACAAAAACAAACACAGACCAAGCTACCAGCTGGCTTCTCACAATACATCAAGGCAACTCAAATGTGATCATATCCATCTTTCCATTGCAACTAAACTACACATTTTTCTTAATCTAATTTCTGGAAAAAGTGCAAAGCGATTTCAGAGTGCCAACTGGCATTTTAATCCTACAGGCCTCAGTGAAATGAGAGATGATGTGGCCAACTTAACTGAAAAAGACAATTGCGGTGGCCCTGCCAGTGGATAAAACATGGAACCAAAATCAGAAAAAAATGACATATCCAATGGTAGTGTTTTAGCTTTGGAGCTATTTCACAAATTGGTCAGAAAAAAGGAGCAACATCTAGGAGCTACCTTACCCTGCTGGCTTCTCAGAATCCTGAAACCATATTCAGCTATCATATTTGCTATTCATCACTTTTTCTTCAACCATCATTGTCAATGGCCCAGATTAATTTTGCAGCATGAATGTCATCGTTTGATTGTTCTAAGCGTTTTTAACCTCCCATGTTCTGCAACAGTCTTGGTATTGGTAGAGAAACCCAAATGCGGTGCAACAACCTGTGTCATCTGGAATGCACCCTGTTGGGACAGACGCTGTCCATGGTGCTGCAGTTTGTAGGAAACAGATGCTGTCCTTGGTACTGAAACTCTGCTGAGATAGTTAATTTTGAGGGTGCTGGGTTCTGACCCTCTTCATTATGAATCAGCTTTATCCCACTTAAATGTAAAACACATCCATACACAGCACAACACCTGCAAAAGTTTGTCTCCTTCAAAGTTGGAAGTTAGTGAACGGTGGCAAACACATGAATACAGTACACATATAAACAACACATGGATGTATGCACACACATTCGCATACACACTGAGTCAAACAAACAAATGCACACACACTACCAACAAATGTATGCCTGCTCATGCACACAGACAGACAGACAGACAGACAGACACACACACACACACACACACACACACACACACACATAGTCACTCTCACAGACACACACACATGCTCTCTCTCTCCCTTTCTCTCTCTCACTTCTGTGTCTGTGCCATAAGAGGTAAGTCTTTCTTATCTATAATTAAATACCAATGCAAAGCTGAAAAACATGATAAATTGAAATAAAAGTGACACAGCATGTTCACATCTTATCTTCTAGCAAAGCTTCCCAGCACATTCTGCTTTACACACCACTACTGCACAGTCTGCATGCCTTGCTTTTTAGAAGACACTTGTGAATTAAAACTAAAATTAGAAAAAAAAACCTTTTTCATAAGCTTATCATGTCAGAAAGTCAGTCGGAATGTCTTAGTGCAAAATAAACCTGTATCTGATTCATGAAAAGAATGCATTCTGCCTGAAAATACGCATTAACTAAAACAGATCAATAAAGGGTATAATTAGGAATCTAAGCACTGTAATTGAATAGCTCAGCGTCATGATGACATCCCTATTCTGTCCAATGGCAGAAACTACACTCATATTTATCGCTATATAATCTGAATGCATTAATGCTGGGATAATGTTTTTTAATTAACAAAAAAAAAAAAAAAAACACCCAATTCAGCTACAATATTAGATTATAAAATCTCTTGAATGGTATTCAGGATTTGTACATATTACAGAAATCACATTTACCTTCCAAGACATTACAGCTGTAGAACGGTATGTACGTATCCCTCATGATCTGGAGACCTGATAGTTAACTGAGCATCATTGCATTTTTACAGAGGACTATTTAGTTTCACATGGTGGTAAGAGTGAAAATAAGAACAAGTATCATTTACGTTTATGCCCTTCATTTGTTTGCCATTATTTCATATAGATCCATGTTTGTAGCTACTTCAGTCTGGATTAAAACCACAGATCCATGGGTCCAGCAAGGGCAGAACCAACCCTGCCATATTTCTGCTCTGTTCCCGGTGCAGCACAATACCATGGACCGGAGGAATGCTGCTGGCATGGGACTGTCACTGCTGTCCACTGTGGGTGATATCAGCCTTGCTGCTTTTGCTAGTGTTTCTAGCTTGCTTTATTGATTTAAAGCTTTGCTGTAATTGTTTCTGTTGTTGTTGTTGATATTTTTGTTTTGTATTTTGTATTATTTCTTCCTGCTGATCATGTTGCACTGTTGTTATCATTCTTGTTGGTTTTTTTTTAATCTATGTATATATCATTCTTCAGCTCTTGTTGTTTTTCGGGTTCTTTTTTCTTTCCCTGCTCTTAGCAGACATTGTTGCCATGGATGGCAGTCTGCTGTGTATTTACTGGAAGGCTGTAGGTTAAGTACATGGTTCATTACTGCCACAGCTGTGCTTTGTTTTGACCTTAAACTCCTGGCCCTCTCAAACTGGCTCTCATTCTCTCACCGCACAGCTGCCCTGGAGTATGCACAAATGCCACTAGTTTTTGCCTGCTTTGTTTTCTCTCTCTGAGGAGGACCACACTGTACATGAAAGCTTGAATTGTTGTTTAGAGGGGCAGTGATTTTTCTCAGAAGGGTAAAAAAAAATTCAAAGCTTCAACACAACAAGTGACTCATTGGAATTTCTTAAATTATTGTACTGTGTGGAATGCTACCTACTCTTATTTACTGCTTTTTTTCACCATCTACGGCCAGATTCTCTCAGCCTGATTTTAGAAAATTACCAAAGAGCTCAGAATGAGTGAAGATGATGCCCTGAATGACTGGACTCATGCAGAGTCAGGGATACACATTTGATGGTTGGTTCACAAATTTTACAAGTCCCTGACTCATTTAACCAACTCACTGATTCACTCATTGCCTGATTCACTCATTTATTCACACATTGTGTAGTATGTCAGGGCCCCAGGAGTCAGCGCTGATGTCAGAGCTGCTCAGTGCTGCCCCCTATGCTTCTGCTACTCTGCAGAGGGCATGTTGGCAGATTGGAAGTAGGTTGCCTCCTGGTGCCTGCGACAACACCAAAGACTTGGTTGGAATTCAGATATAAAGACCCACTTTGACATAATATGCTTCCTGATGATACACAAATAAATACTCATGAACTGGAAACAGAGGGTGGAAGTGCAAGAGTTCACTGAACTAGCTGGAAAAGTAAGAGTAACTTAAAAACACGATAGCTGTTGTACATAGCAGAATTCCATGAAGCATGGGATATCCACTCAGGAGGAAGTCATAAATTTGTGTTTTTTTTTTTAGATCAAAACAATGGTCTTTTTTGGAGCACTTTCAATTATTGTGCAACGCAGTCTTAAAACTGTGATATACGGCTGTAAAATAAAAAAAAACACCGGTCTGAGCCAAGTGGACCTTTTAACTCAACCAGCAGCTCAGAGAGAGCTTGTCTGAGCCATTGTCAGTGCTTGTAACACATAACAACAGCACAACAGCTAAGTTTTTAAGCCAAAAGTCGATTCCGGAATGCGCACACCGACCTTACAAAGAGAACCCGGGGAAGACTCTGCAGAGCAATTAAAATGGCACAATCGGGGCGGTAATGGGATAGTGTGTAGCCAGGCTTAGCCCCAAGGCTAACACAGGGAGATCACTCGCCGCTCCTCCCCGTCCCACTCGGCCACTACACTGTGAAATTGGTCACACGGTACACCGCGTTCATATGGTAAACTCATGCTGGCTTTTGTAGCTGCGGTGAGAAGAAGGGTATTTTTCTTTTTTTTTTTTTTTTTGTACTTTGACTTACAACGCGTGTGTTTAAATTTATATTTTTTTTCCAGTGGTGAGAAGCTTTGGGGATTAGCGGCCCGTGAAAAGCCTCACAATAAACACTGTAACAATCAGAACCCACTTTCACGCCACATTTTCCAGCTTATTCATCATGGCCCCTAAGAGGAACGTCTCCTCCTGATACAGTTTTTGTGACTTAAAAAAACCCAGTTTTTCATTTAAGGTTTCTTTTTTATGGATCAGGCAGTTAGTGGACTTATTCCTCTGAAATGATTTACCTGACAGACAGCTCAAAAGCATTTGTAATTGTGGAATTTAAAAATAAATTAATAAAAATTGACCAAGACATTGGATCTTCCCTGACATGGATCACATCCAAACATTTGGCATGACTGTACTACATTTTCGGTCTGCTGTGTGATGTAAATAAGGCCTCCATATGACTAACCCTGTATGATTTACTTTTACATTTATATATGCTAACATTTAATATAAATACACCTACAGCAGCATTCTAATCACCTCTAATTCAAACAGGCTTCATACAAGCCCTTATTTGCATCTCAGAGACTGAAAAGAGATTGAATTCCTTTTACTTTCACCACAATTTGAAATGAGCTTGTGTTGAAATATACTAGACATTCTGGGCACTATAAGCTTATTCTGCATAATTTATGTGGACTTAATTGTATTACAGTTTTTCATGTATCTTTTATAACTTTGTGTAATAAACCTCCCAAATATATATGCTAGACTAATCCATTCGGAGAAATTTTCTTTTTGATCATTGTCTGAATGATAAAAGACATTCCGCTACCTGATTTAAGGTACAATGTGTGGTCGGGCATTTTCCAGACAAGGTTTTGGCAAGTAAAAAGGAAAAGTCATGCGACTACATTCTGAGTCATTCTGCTACTGTTGTACTTTTGAACTGCGGAGACAAATGAGCTACAACAGAATGCAGAAAAATAGTATTCAATAAATGATTTAAAACTATGTTTTGGTTCTTCTGACAGCTGAATAAATGATTTCTCTGGATGCTTTATAGGTAACCAGAACTTTTTATTCTCATGCCAGGATGAAATTTTGACTTTTGGCTTTGCTGTGAGAGGAGGAACATCCATTCATTTCTACTCAGTATATATGGCTGCCCTTAAGTATGATAAACTGTAGTGCAAGCCGGGTTTTTGCCACATGTAAATGACTGGTGACCATCACAGAGAATATGATACAAATATACAATAGTTTATTTAATGCTAATGCATTTTCATCCTCAACATTAATAGCCTGGGGAAAATGGGGCATACAGTTAATAGTACACTTAATCTTTTGTAAAAAAAAATCAGCCTCAAAGTGATATGCATTATACCGAATCAAAGAGTAACGAAACAGAAAGAGAAGAATGATGTTTGCAGACATATTTCTTTATGCATGTTAACTGCACACAGCATTCTATAACGTTAATAATGTCTCATTCTATAATGTTATGTCATCTCACACTAAGCCCTTAAATGCCAGTACTTTATTGGACTGCAAAGCATTGTTAGTGAGTTCCATTTTATTTAATCTTTCCCCAATGGAGCTTGATGAAAATGATGGTTGCTAAGATACAAATTCAGCATTCCCTTTGCTGAAATATTGACTCCAACAAAGGACTCAGGACCCAGTTAACAAAGGCAATGAGGATGAATTATATAATTCTTTCTGACACATCGAGGCAAAGAGAAAGAGAACGCTGAGACCTTTACAAAAACCATGTCCCTAATCGTTCTTTGTGTTTGGCTCTTTTTTTTTTTGGAACAGAAAGGTTGCTGCATTTTAGTGATTCTCTCCCTCTCTCTCTCTTCCTCTCTCTCTCTCTGTCTCTCAGATTGCCTGAGGCTAGCTTCAGGCATTTCATTGTAGACTCTGTGAAGCTATCCCTCTCCTCCCCCCGCAAGCTCCTTCATGTCGCAAAGCACTTGTATTGAAAACACATGTATCAATTCCAGAACACACTTTCATACCGTATCCCATCCAAACGCCTTTTGATCTGTTTAAGCCATGGTGAGAACCAATCAGGATGCAGCACTTATGTGGCAGTTCTTTACCATGCAAATGAATTTGGAGAGAGCAGCTCCCAGTTGTGGTGAACCTGAATGATGCTTGCTTTATACGTTTTTTTTAACGTTTTTGAAATCATTGAGCAATGAAGTGGTCCAACATGTCTATGAACTTCACTTGTAACCATCACAGAAATTAATCAGATGAAAAGTGAATTTTTAAAAGAAATTAACTATGAAGTTCAGGACAGATATTGCAACACGTTCCTCAATGAATGATAAATATACAAACAGTTTTCACTTTTTTTTTTTTTTTTTACAGTGTCAGTTTTCATACAGTAAAATGGATTTGTTAAAAGAATAGGTTGGTGTGAAATATATTTTAGACTGCATCTTTCATTGTACATTCTGACATTTTCTAGCCAGGAGTTAGAAAATGGAGCAACCTTTAAAGCCCATGTAATGTTATTGCCTGCCTCTTTCACAGGTAGTTCAGCTGAACTGCAAACTAGCTGGATAAAAAGACTACAAAAAGCCCCGTGCAAGAAGACCCTGAAGATAGAAACAGTCAGAAATGAAGAAGACAGTGGCCCTGAAGATAGGCCATACAACTATATAATTGTTAAAATATATTTTTAAAAAGTACAGGCACAGCGTACTTCTGCTTTTCAGAGACCAAATGTGTTCCTATTTCCTTCATATGTACAGTAATGATTCTTCTTGGAACTGTTCTGTAACTTTTCCTCACTGGTGTTATGTCTAAATTAACGATACCCATTTTGGCACAATACAGCATGATCTTGAAAAGTGACAGTGCTTATCAAATTCAATCTACTGAGGGATCTAATGGGATACCAGTCTTTAGGGTGCATCTGGCATCCTGACCAGTCTTACACTAGCATAGCTACGCACATGTTTAGGCAGTTTAAGCCTCCTTTTTCTGCACTCATCCTCATTTAAAATGTGCAATGTTTGGCAAGACGGGGCAGGATAATGGTAACTTTTTTTTGCAAAGTGAATATATATATATAAAAAATATTTTTTGTTTCTTATTGCTAGGTGTACAGGTGTTTCATCTCCATTACCGCATACAGTCTGGGTAAAAAATGCACAGGCTTATTGGGGTATGCCCTAATACTGTTTTGCAGAGTGCCGTATATTTCACTGGCTTTAAGCAGGTAAAGGGTGACAGGCTAGCAGCCTCTGCTTGCTTATCTGTGTCTGATGATGGATTGCACTACAAACCAGCGTCACAAGGTGCTTAGTGAACAGCGATAACATTAAATCCAGTTTTTTCATATTGTAAGGAAAAACAAAACAAACAAGAAAACAGCAAAGGTGATTCTACTGTTTCAAGATGAAATGTGTGACGTTCACAATCTCACTGCAAAAAAAACTGCCAAGGTGGTTCAGCTTAAATATATGATATCCCACTACCTCAATGTTTAAAGTTAAGTCAACTCACCTGCTCAAATGAAGTGTCACCTAAACTTATTATTTTAGGTCAGCATGATGATTTTTACATTTTTAACTCAATAAACAAAAAGTTTAAATAAACTGAAAAAAAAAACGCAATTTTATTTTTTTATGGTATGGCAACTAAGCCAGACAGAGTCTAAAATTAGTGATGGAACATGACTGAACATGCTTAAAATAACATCTATGTCTGCACTGAACACTGTCCATCTACTTAATTCATTCGTTTTGATGCTGCACGGGACACGTCCCTTTGCTCTTTAATGGCAGTGGTGGTACATGCCCAGTGTTTCAAAACAGCTTACTGTGACACTGTTAAGAAGGTGATTATAACTGCTGAAAAACAAAAGCAAAAACATAGCAGGGCAGCTAGCATTCCGCACAGCTTCCTGTGAAATGGGAAGTTCTCATCAAACACTGGATCTTCAACAAAATGTTCTCTTCATGAAACAGTTTTATAATGAAACTGTTACATAAGAGAGCCTGGCAGCATGTGATTTTGTAAAAAGAAATTTACAAACCACAAAAAACTGAGCCAATTTTGGGAAAAAAAAACTAATAGCTAATACTGCAGAAAATATAAATGCACACTTAAGTATATAAAATACATTTTAACATGCAGGCAAATGTGATAGCTTATATGTTACAGTGTGTGGGTAGATTAAAATGTATTTAGTCTCATTAGGGCACATGCAATTGATTTAGAACAGACTTTACACTACAGCATAGTAGACAAGCAAAAATGCCTTTTGGAATCTGGTCTTTTCATGTAAAATACAGTAGTATATGCCCTTAAAGAGATTCAAGTCCACTTTGGTTTAATATAGCCCTGTGGGTAATACTATAAGTTTGAAATAACAGCAAAAAAGCCAAAAAAATATCGTGCATCAACTAGCTTCTGGGTTTAAGGTAAGGCCGGTGAATTCTGTGGTATTGTGAGCTATGGTTAAGTGTGACTCTATTCTGTGGTATCGTCTGGGAGGGAGAGAACGCAGTTCAGTGTGAGACTGGAGAATGACAGCTACCGAGACAGCATATCATTAACTGTACCCAGCAGCACGAGCAGCTCTGCCTGTTGGCTTGTTTCTTACCTCTTACACAAGTCGTTATGCGGTTTGAATATAAAGTTTAGCCTGGAACAATGTTCCGGAAGGAGAGGAAAGGGTAAACAACATAAAAAAGGTAAACAGCCTAACACTGTGTGAATGACACTTTGTTAAATCCGGGAGAAAAGCAAGGTAAGCATTTGGACGTTTTGAATAGGCATCATTCTGAAAACTGCTCGCAGCCGGTTAAGCGATACCTTGCACAGTGTTGCATTGCTCTCTGTAGATGATTATTAGCGAAGAAGTGCATGATGTACTTTGTGATCCGTGGCACTTGTGGAGCTGTCTCTGACAGCGTCAGGAACGCAGCCGCTCTCCCCAGAGTCCTGGTGACAGACTAAGTGGCTCCTGGAATCATGGGGCTTCAGTGAGGTAGCCTTGCTCACCAGGCCTGACAACACGGCTGATGACAACCCAGGTTAATATATGCGCACACACCGGCCAATCAGGTGCGGCGGCGGAGTCTGGATTGTCTCGCTCGGCGTAGCTGTAAAATGGCCGCCTGGGTTGCAGTGCTTCGAGGATTAGTCTCCTGTGTGTTTTTTGGTGAAGCAATCAAATGTCACAAGGCATTAAGACCATGTGACACCCACCCCCCCATGCCCAGCACAGAGCCGTATCACAGTGAAGAGCAAAAAACACAAAGCACAGAAAACTTGGTCCCTCGGCATCCCCAAAAAAGGCCATCACCGGTAAACATGTAAACAGAGAGCTCAGTGTTTAACTGCAGCCTCTCTTGTAAAACTTGTAATAGGGCGACCCAAGTTAGAGAAAGTTCTACAAATCCGCCAAGCAAAGTTCTCAGTCACTACTTCCGACCAATTACAATTTTGTGTGGGGAGGACTCAAATTTGAAATGACTATTCAGAGGTAGAAAAATTCTCTGGTGATTCCTTTTTTAAAATGTAGATATAGGCAACCTTGGCTGGGCCAATCAAATCCAAAGACAGTTGAACCATCAGGTTTACAGAAAGCATATGCAATAAATAAATGAATAAAAATATTTATACAAAACTCATTGGACGTTTTCCAAATGCTGTTTCATAGATGTGTAGTTGTAGTATGGAGCTGAGACTAGGTCAGCTCAATAGAGTTTATATTAGTGTACAAATAAAACAACGTCAGAGTAATCAAAGCCTAACGTTATTAATTATATTTGTAACATGTCCAAGGATGTAAACATATTATGAATAGATGAGACGTTATGAATAAATATTGAAAGTATGAAAATTATTCTGCATGTATTAAGTTGGAAAACAAAGTCTTCTCCCAGCTTTTCCAGACTGTGTAGGGCCTTATTTGTCTCTTTTTCCTTGTGATGTCTGACAAAATGCAGACATCAGAGGGAAAAACACCACATCAGCTAAATAAAGAGGGAAGTGGAACATTTAGAGCCCTTAAGTTTGAGTGACAAGCTTGACACCCAATGGGAATGTGATTTTTATTGAGCATTACCCCTTTTTTTGGGAGCACTTGGTTCTGAGGAAAAACAACAATAGGACGTTTGTTTCAAAATGTGTGAAGTTTAAAAGCAAAGCCGAGGCAGGAAATTTCCACAGTAATTCTTATTGACATCCTGAGTAATCCACATTGAATGGCGCACACAGATAATTCTACCAGAGGACTCCTTCAGGGAAGTGAATTTATCAAAGCCAAGACATTTTTTGGCTTTTTGAATCCAAAAAAAACATACAGGAGAACAGCTAAAAGACAAATATTCAGCAAAAAGAACAGAGGATGCTGCCATAGTTAGTTATGGGAGAGTGAGGCTTTCTGAACCTCATAATGGGTGGCGCTGCAATGAGCTGTCAATCACTGGCATTGTTAAAGGAATCAAAAGGCTTTGCCCTCTAGAGAAAAGAAAGACGGGACTCAGTGCATCTTTGCAGAGGTGGGAAGGCCTACAAGAATAACTTCAGCAAGTTGGCTCGGGATTGAATCAACATTGTAAATATTTAATGGACATTTCTGAGAGGTAATTTAAAAAACACAATGAGCCACAAAGAAAACACACACACACACACACACACACACACACACACACACACACACACACACACACACACACACACACACACACACACACACACACACACACACACACACACACAGGAATGGATGATCAGGATACAACTGCGTATGGAAAAAAAACAAGCAGTAATAAGGTTTCAAAATCAAGGAGCCTGGAACAGATGTGTGATGCTTGCACTATTGTCGCCTCCTCACATCTGGGGATTTAGCATGAGTATCCCATGGAAACTACTAAAGTAAGAGCAGGACAATGGAAAACATGCTATTGTTACACAAAACACTGTACAACCCACCCCACCCCCCTCCAGAAATAAAAAAATGTGTTTTTAATCAGAAAGGCAACACAATTAATTGAAGGCTTTAATTCATTCGTGTTTATAATTGTATTTGAGGCCTGAAATCAGTACACTCCTCTATACAGCAGGCTTAATTAACTGCCTGTATTTTTTATGAAATGTGCATCTAAGCACTTCTGAGAAAAAGCTCAAGGGAGTAGTTCTTAGTTTTGTTACTGAATTGATTAATAAATGGAATAATTCCAATCAAATCCCACTGCTACAACAGTGGTATCACTTGACTTCTTGAAAACTTTGTGTGTGTGTGTGTGTGTGTGTGTGTGTGTGTGTGTGTGTGTATGTATTTGATTAAGAATTTTTCCTGGGCATATTTTCACCAGTTCCTTAATTATCTCAACTAACTAACCCCCCATGTCTTTCAACAGTGAATTTTGCCCACAAATGTCAGAAGTGTAAAGTTCCTACTTTCACTTTTTTGCAGAATCAGCAAGTTTATACTCATAAAAATAAATAAATACATAAATAAATGAAAAGGAATGAGGTTACATCTTCTAAAAGCTCTGACGGTTTAAATGAGCAAATTCATAATCGTCTTGGGAATTAAAACCAGGGCTCATGTTCATTAGCATCCTAGGTTAGCATTGCTAATCCAGTGTAGGCTCAGTTTAGCCTCTTAGCTCATAGCATGGACAATGGAAAGCTGATCCCAGATCAGCACTTTTACACTGAGGATATATGAATATATTTAAGTCAGTAAAAATGCTGATCTGGATAAGGTTTCCCTGGTTTGCGTGCTAACTTTGTCCATGCTATGGGCTAAGAGGCTAAAAACAATAGCTTTACAATTTCTTCCCCAAACACCCTGGCTGCGTTCCAATACTCAATTTCGTCTCCTCCTTTCCTCCTTTCCTCCCCTCCTTTCCTCCGTGCCCCGGAAGCTGATTATGTGTCCTCCTTTCCTCCACTGTTCCAAAGCGCAATCTCGCCTCCTCCTTTCCTCCTTTCCTCCTTTTTCGTCTCCTCCAAACGGAGGATACATCGATGTATCCTACCGCGGAAGTCTTTTCACATTTCTGCGTGACATCACTGTGCTCACGACCAGTCAGATTAAATGACCATCCCACAGAATATTTCACCATCGAAAAGTTCTAAAACATGACAAGGGATTTACTAATACTGAAGGATAAATGGGAGAACAGTAAACAATGTAATTTACATCACTGGGAAATATTTTGTTTTGCGTTTTTAAACATAACCACATTGATGCGAATATTCACGTTTTTGAGCTGCGAATGGTAATTTTACCAGTGTAAAATTGAGCGAGTTTATGTTGTGGTAAGTGTATTTATTCCTTGTACAAATGTTTATGTTACATCATGAGCAGAATGCGTGAAACTGACATTTGTATTTTAATAAATCAAAAGGGCTGTAGGCGTGAAAGAAGCGTGATTGGCTTTGGTATTCTCGGAGTCAGTCGAAATTATTACTTCATCAATAGCCGACGTCGACTTTGATGACGGGCGAATCGGATTAGCTGTTCCAATATTCGATTCATTCCTCCTTTCCTCCTTTCCTCCACTCGTTTCCTCCCCTCCTTTCCTCCACATATTTCCGGCGTATTTCCGGGGTAGGAAAGGAGGGGAGGAAAGGAGGGAAGGAAAGGAGGAGACGAGAAAAAGTATTGGAATGCAGCCCCTATTTTACTTTCATTTTACAATTTTGTATTTTAGAGAATGTTTGTGGCCAGTCATGTCTATATCGTCATATCGTTTATACCGGTCCATCAGATGATAAAACAAACAAAACATAAATAAATAAAACCATAATAATTTTAAAAGAAAAAAGAAAACCAGCACAAAATGGCCCGTGTTTCTGCCTCAGTCTTTCACATACCCATCCCTCAGTCTCACTCCTTATCGCTGATACATGATTATGGATTCATTACCCATTTGTACTCATTATACGCACTGACGTTGATTAAACAGAAAATTACAAACATGCTAGGTTGAGAATGTGATTTTTTTATGACAAAAATTATGCTTTAATTACTCATGGAAACAATAATGCATAAAGAGCAAATCACTTCACATTCAGAGGCAAGACATAATAAGGTGATATTTTTGTCTGAAACCACAATAAAGAATGTAATTAACAATAGACAAACTGAGTGCTAATGGCTCCCATTCAATACTGGCAGAAGAGGCAGGCAGACATCCCTGTGCTGAGCACAGATCCTCATTACTTCAAATTCATGTTTCCATCACTAGGCTTTACAATCAAACCCACCACTGGTCATGTTTCAAGTTTACACAGATTATCAGAGAAGTCCACAGGAACCTGGTTCATTGCAGCCTGGGTCAATAACGAACTGAAGTACTTAGTCCGATGATATAAAATAGAGTGTCCTGTAATCACTCTCATTATGACCAAAATACCTTCACGGTGGACACCTGTAAGTCCATCTCTCCATAGAAAGCCTCTGGCACCAAACTGTACAAAGCTAGACTGAGCAATAAGCCCCCTGCTCCATATACAGTAGGACCTCAGAGATACGCGCATTCATAACTCTGAAATGATTGCGGCTTCATGTGAAAAGTCCAGTTAATTGCCTATGGATTGCAGTCCTTACATTTTCAGTTAAATTTTAATAGCAAATAACCGCTTAGCCATAAAGTAGAGTTAAACAGCAACAAGGCATTAAACAGTATTATAACACCTATGTTATATAAATAAGGGAATTACAGAAATGGTACATAACCAAAAACATGTTTATTAAAAGAGACTTGCCAAACTCTCATTTCATTTCAGTGGAGATTAACCTTTTACTACTGATCTGTGAATTGATTAATTCACTACTTAGACAGATTTCTTATTTGCCTCTCTTATGATATTGAATGTGACCAAAGTTTTCTTTGCTCTCTTCAAAACCTGCCTTGCCAAAATCAGAACTCATTTGCTGACTGCCAGAATCATCTCAGGTCATTTGTGTCATTTAAAACATTCTGAGCAAATTATTATTATTATATTTATTCTCACAAGACTTTATACAGTTTTAATAGTGACAAGGGTATAATTAGATAATCTACAGTTCTGATCATATAAAATGAGCACTTAAATTGCTGAGCCTGAACAAGCCCTTGTCTCACCTGAGTGTTAGTATAGAGTGCTGCAGCTAAGTCTACCTGCCTGTCCTCGCCCACTGACTCTGTGACATACATGTCAGTTTAACAATGTATTTCCAGAATAGTTACTGGTCTTTCAAACTACAATACACACAATATTTAACAAAGGATAATCTATTTATTATTAATATTTTGTCCTAGCGTAAGACCAGGGCCAGGATTCAGGTTCAATCAACATTTGGCCTTAGATTAGACTCACTGACCATTTCACAAAATGACCTTTCTAAACTATTTTGCTAAATAAAAAGGCGTAATGCATATGCACTTGTATGTCAAAGTTAAGGATAAAGATTGAGTCAGTGTAGGCTCTCAGAGGGAGGCAGGTGGGAGGGGGGGCCTGGGGGTTAGGCAGAGGAGGTGCTGACAGCCCCCAGGAGGCCCCATCACAGAGCCTCTTTAATCTCATCCCTAAAAGGCCCATCTTGACTTTACTGCAATAATTTTGCCGCGCTAATTTCCTTGATGGCTGACAACACGGCTCGGTTGGGTTTTTTTTACTGATACAGTATAAAAGAATCTGCTAAAATATTCACTCGTTACTAAAGCGCCAAAAAAAAAAAAAAATTAAATAAAAATCACACATACAAATGTGTATGAACACGGGATGTAATTAATTTCCCCTGCTCCATTATCAGCATTTATTTTATTTAATCTTAGTATGCCCATGTTATGTCGATCATGTGTATTTGCGGGTCTTGTTTGCAGTTCAAACCATCCATTAGTGATGAGGTGAGATAAGCCTTAATGAAATTTCATGCACTGAATAGTAAAAACATGATGAACTAATGATGCATGACTCTGCACAATTCATAATCACGTTCTAAAAAAATTGTGCTGTTTTATAGATTTAATTCAAATAAAGTAGTTAAGATAGGATTTTAAAAAAGGGATTTTTTAAATTGAAAATATGTATATTCTATGGAATGTCAAGCCTGCAGAGACGACACTCAACAGGAGATTTGAGCTGCTAGTGGAGCTGAAACCAGAGTCTCAGGAGTATTTTATAAGAAAAACCTAAACTAAAGGAACATTTTATCAGTTGTGAACTGGACAAAAAAATGTATGCTATTCTTCATGTACAGATTTTTAGGAAAACAAAAAAAAAGAGGAAAGGAAGCAGGAAGTTGCAAAATCTAAGTGGATGCTCGACCTTAACAGGTGTGGGTCCATGTGTGTCTACATTCTCTGCGTGTATCCAAGGATACTACACAAACAACCTGGGCAGGTCGCTAAACTAAAACATTACCTTACCAATCAAATTTGCCTCACGGCGCATTTTCTAGTAGCGACCCCAAGAAACTATTTGGTCTCAACAAGCTCGTCCTAGGCGATGGACGATTTCAAACGGGGTATCGTTAACTGAAGCAAAAAGTCATCTAAAACACGAAGCAAGTTCAATCGACATTAACGTACACCCACAGAAAAGACGCATCAAATGCCTAAGACCTGCTGCTTATTCATTATGCATTGGGCTTCGCCCCCTGATGCTATGAATGAAAGGTTAATCAGCCTTCTGTGTAAAGCTGCTTCATGGCCACGATAACATGCTTCATTGATTCATGAATGTTATTTTCACATCCCAGCTTATGTATATTTTATGCACTCCGCATTTCATGGTCCTGTGAATTAATTAATACATTTTTCAAGCAATTTCTATATCGATTGCATGTGTTTGTAAAATACCAGACAATAGAAAGCGACGGCGTTATTATTTGTATTTATTTTATTATACGTGGTTCATAATACAAGTGGGTGCCTGGAACTGTTTTGAAGCTGGAGCAGAAAATGTCCTCAGTCATGGATGAGCAGAGCCGGAACCGAACATTTTCTGGTTGAAACGGCTATCGAAAGGTGCGTGCATGCTTCGTTGTGTTCACTAAAACAGGTTTAACTTGCTCAATATTGCCTGGGCTCCCTCTCACGAAAAAGGGTCACCTTGAAAAATGAAAAAAAAAGAACACAATATCTACAGGGCATCACAGACCTCCCTGCTCGTTTTCGACAATTACTCGATAAACCTTTTCCCGACGACTGGGATTAGCAGAAACACTTATCTGTAACGCGGGTACGTTTAGAAAGCACGCTTGTGATTAACTTGGCCCTCACAGGGAGAGGGAGAAAACAGCACCAGGGCAGATACACTTGCCACGGAACAAGGAGAGCTGAAGGGAACCAAAAAGCCCAAGTTGCAATCATACGGCTAGACTTCATAGGCCCAGAAAACAAAAGGGCAGACAGGAGCATGCTCAGAAAGGTGTTTTTTTTTACCCAAGAATATGACAAGACAGGTCCTTTAGGCTGCAGTCACACAAATACAAGGGCACCATTTCATTTTCTATGGCCGTGAAGGAGGGAACAACTGTAACACAGAACATCTTGCAAATGCCTACTGCAGGGACTTTTATAACTGGAAAAAAAAAGAATAAAATAAAATTAGATTATACAATGAGACACGGCTGAAAAATATGCAGTGAGAATAATCGCTATGTGACTACGTCAGCTTAGCTTCTCAGCCTCACTTTGGATAAACACCACTGTTCCTTCTCCGGCCTCAGATAAGCCACTTGCGTTTAACAATCTCGAGGGAGTTAGAAATCATTTCGGGATGCCAGGATCTCGGAGGGCAAATCTGACGGCACCACAATTATCCGATACTTTGCAAGGAGTGGCAAAAACAAGGCTTAAACGGCACCATATAGCAGAGGAACTTCCCCCGACCAAAGCTTTGGAGCTTAGTGTCATTCCCCAATTTACACACACAGCACCCTACGCCCCCCTCCCCACCACCACCTCCTATGCTAAAAATATAATCCATGAGATTGGTTTCCCTTTATATAGCAAATAAATCTGTTAATATAAACTATCAGCAGTACAGCTAGTTTGGTAGTGACAAGGGAGAGAGAGGAGTCATCAACTCTGTAGTGGTTGGAGCTACAATGACCTGTCACTCTCTGCCTTGTCTGAACCAACCAGATGATCCCCCCCCATTAGAAAAAGACAATGATTAGTTCACATCTGTGAACATGTGATAACTCCTCCCATTTTCAGTTAGATTAATTCTCATTTGCTCATCACTGCAGTTTGAATGGATATGGGAGGAGTTCCAGCCTGGTGAGCTATATGTTTTGCCCAGAGATAGGGGAAGGCTATATCCACTCTGTACTGCCACTTCCATTATATACAATAATTATTTGTACATTTACAGATCAATTTGTGCATTTAACACATGCACTCATCCAGCTTTCTGAACAAAAATGGCAGACAAAATCCTTAGGCCAAGAGCAGAGTCTAGACAAGTGGACCACACTTACAGTGCACAGAAAGCCATGTGTTTTTCTATGTTTTTCTCCCCCTAAATAACTGACACCTCTTGACTTGTGTAAAGCAGTGCTCACCAAAATGGAAGTGTTATTGTCTTCAGCTTATGGAAGTCAGAAGCAATGTAAGTTATAGGTATAATGTAAAACCTTTCCAAAGAATGTCACACTCACTGTATTTCCTTCACTTTCTCACTCTGTCTCTCTCAAGGTCACACAAACATATAGATACACACATATTCTCTTTGCCTCTCTCTCTCTGTCACACAGACACACACACACACACACACACACACACACACACACACACACACACACACACACACACAAACGTTTCCCCTTTGTCATCCTCTTCCTCACACCATACAAAAAGTCCTCGAACTAGACACACATCCACACACAAAAGTAAAAAAAAGAGCACTAGTTGAGCTATGTATAGCTGATCTTAAGTTGTGCGCTGCACTCAATGTATAAAAGACGATATGACGAAAGCAGAAGGACACGCAGCTGGTGCGTTCTCTTAAGTATGCTAAAAGCCTTCCTTCTGGCTCCTACAGAATTCATTGAAAATACATCCCAATTTATGTATTTCTGTTGTGTTACTTGAGATCTTTTTAACATTTCTAATGCAGAAAAATAATCTCTCCCAGAGAAAAACAAGCTAGAAGAAAGGCTACAAACCTCCATTGAGCACTAAAATGGGCTTTGGAGTGTTTACATTGATAAGTCAAACACAACGTCCCAGATCAGAGTAATGCTGAGTACTGTTTCTGCTTGATGGCACAAACAAAGAAAAAGATTTGTCATGTTCCTTTTTTAAACAATATCTTAACATCTGGTCCATTGGTCCGTTTGTTCCAACATTTTTTTATCAAAATAAATAGTAAATAATAGAGATTGATACTCAATGCTATATGATAATCATTGCCTCATTATTTTTCCATATTTGGTGCTCTTCCTTTTCATGTTAGAGTAATCAGCACCTGTATATAAGATGTGATTCTTTGCTGTGGTGCTCCCATGCCTGCTGTTCATTTGTCATGCAGACTACATTCCATAATGATGCATTGTGGGATTTCTCTTTTCCGTGGGTGACATAAAGAGTTGATGTGGTGCCTTTCAATTGATGGAGTCAGTCATCAAAGCACGATGCAGGCGACTTTGCATCATATAGACATGCATATTTGCATGCATTCTGTTACATACACGAGAGCCCTGTTTGTGCCTATTGTCTTCCATTACAAAAAAAGGATTGAAAAAAACCCCTTTCAATAACCACTTTCATACATGCGGCCTTGGCCCCAAAATTTCTATTTTGTTTAGAGGTCATGTTTGAATGACAGCCAGAGTTAGTGCTGCGGAAAAGTTGATCTTGAAATTTCTCCCCCTTAAAGACTGAGGGAGATTTCTGCAAACGCTCCTATCTTTTCGACAGTAATGAAAACTTAAGCCATGGATTTAACAGATCAAGCGCTGAAAATGTTACGACAGACTTAATTAAGACAAAGGAAAAACAGGCGGAAATCCATCTAAAAAAGGCAGAATGTTAAGGGGTTTTAAGTCAGACACTCTGAAACCAATTCAAGCGAACAAATCATAAGAAACTATTGTTTCATCTGTGGTTTATCTATGATATTTCTAATGTCTCCAATGCAAATTGTAAGTTGAGGTGATTGTGTCATATATTAGTAAGAGTAGGAAACCAGGCAGCTGATCACAGAAGCATTTTTCTTGGACAAAAACAACAAATAACACATTTCAAACTCAACATTGAAAATAAATTTCAGAGGCTCATGGATTTCCATACAGATATCTACTTTTTTGAGACATTCAGAAGTTTATGGATTCATATTTTGATGTTAGCCTTCAGCCACTCAAACTAAAAATATCTGCTCATGCAGCAAGGTCATAATCAAAGTTTAAAACACAACTGGAGATTAGATTGGTGTGAAGACTCTTGCTTGCATTTTTTTCCTAAACTGGTGGTCTTGTCTTTGGAATGATAGGAGCATGTTCCCATGATTACTCCTTTCAAAGAAGTAATTTATAATTAGCTGTTCTGCATCAACTGCAGAGATGTATCACCTGAAATTCATTTTTTTCCCTCTTCAAACTCAAACTTTTTTTCAGTGATTTGTCTGTACTTGAAGTAATTAGAACTCTATGCTAATTAAGGAAGTGAACAATAGAATCCTGAAGACTTTGTGCTCTGTGGAAAAATGCAAGATGCCTGGCGCACAGGAGCAACGTCGAACCATCAATCCGAGCACAAGGAGACAGGCTTATGAAGACAGACAGGGCTGCAGGGTGTGAAAACCACGGAAAAGATAGCGGCGGTGCGATACGGTAATGATTCATGCAAAAATAAATTCTTTTCAGAAAAACGTATTAACCTATCAGATGAGTTCATACCACCATTTATTTCATTTGTGTTACAAAGTCGCCACGAGTTGACATCTCCCTAAACTCTGCTTATATTAATGTGACAATGCGAATGAGCACTATTGCAGCACAACAGATGCAACCGGCGGATAAGTGTTCGTTTCAGATGCATTAGGGGCATTCTCAAGGCCTTATTTAGCCTAATATCTCCAGACACCCACAATAAAATGAAAAAAGGATGGAGAAAAATACTAATAAAAAATCAACATTGCAATAACGTAAGGGATGTTGTTTTTATATAGAAATCGCAGCATGCTTTACCTTTGGTCAGAATCCCTAGTGAGGTGTTGCCTGTCAGCGAAACTCAGAACCCAAATGAGACAAAGCACAAATTATGGATCCATAAATTATCCTCCATTGATCTGTGGTGCATCGCTGTAGTGTTGCAAAGTCTATTTTTTTGTTCTTTTTCTTCTTTCAAAAAAGTCCCGGGGCGGTTTGGAGAGTAAACCCTCCCAATGAACAGAGCTCCTGAATGCATGTTTCTCCCCTCATGCTCCACATGGCAGTTTATAGCAGGCTTTCAGAAAATAAAGATTTATTAATTCAGATTTTTTCATTGTGCATGATTTATAGCACAGAAATGTTAAAAGCCTGCTTATTTGAACATAGCTTACTGTATTTTTCAAATATTTCTAATTAAACCAGAAGATCCTTGTGGCTGCAGACTCACTTGCTGCTACTGTATCTGCAACTCAACTCAGCCTGTGAAATACATTATTGAATTGCTCTTCATCTCAGTAATGCCTGGCATAGGTAATATACTTCCTTGTAATATAACATCAGACAAAATTTATATTACATCTTCAATAACGGTTACTGCAAAGAGAGTTTGAGACAAAGGATCTTATAAAAACGGTGTTACGAGTGAAAAGTTAGGGTTTGTCAAAGAATTTTAAATGAATTTTAAATGAGAATCACAAAGCTTTACTCCAGCTTCCTGTGCTATGGAGGATTTCCAGGACTCTGCTTTGAGACATGCAGTCCGGCTGCAGTCCTGTAGCTTGTGCTGCTCTGCTCCACTTCAGACTGTTTGCTCTCAGCGCTCTGCAGATTGTTTCAGACCTTCACTCATAGGTAGGGTGACCAGATATTCCAAATCCAAAACTGGGACGCATTGTTTGATGCGGACGCGCATGCACACGCACACGCACACGCACACGCACACGGAACCTCCAGACTATGACCAAACTGAAGACCAAAAAATACTTAGTTAAAATGATTTGTGAAAAATGTGAACTTAAATAAATAATATATATCAATGTTTCAAACACATCTGCAGTATAATAAACAAAAAAATAAACAATAAAATTAATCTAGAATAAACAGAATTGCACTGATTCAGATCACTGTCGCTTGCATTTGCCCTGCTGCAGTAGGTCGCTTATGTTTGGCCATCTTTGTATGATCTTTTATGTGGGCATTTCCACCATGCGCAACCGAAAATGTACTCTTGCAGTGAGTGTAAAATGCAGCACTTCCGTTACTTCACAAAGAAAAGAGTAAGCCTACTGGAGGTCTTTAGAAAAGGCTGATTTTCTCTTCCGTATGACGGCTAACCGTTAGCGCACTGATAGATTCAGTCAGACAAAGCCACATGCGTCATAGCAACAGCATTGACAACGACATATTGATCGATTGACACATACAGGCAAGTCAGTTTTGAATTCAGATGCGTGGTGAATTTTTTGTTTTTTCATTGGGTTAGGTAATAATGAGTAGGGCAGAACACGACAAACGTCTATGTAAGCGATGAAAACAAGTATATTATTATTATTATTTTGGCGGTTAAAACGGGGACAATTTGGTAGTGAATGTTGAAAAGAGTCCAGAGTACCTGTATGAGGGTATTATGACATATACGGGTGAATTTCCCTGAAATGAGTTTTACAAACAAAATAAAGTGAATGTGAAAATGGGTTGTCATAATTTGTGGTGTAATGCATTTACTTTAATCAAATATGCATGACTATCATTTTATTATGCTACTGGTGTCAGTTACTGGCAGCCTAGTCATCTTTTGATCTTTTTTCCTTTTATTAAACATTTTCAAAATGAAAATAAGTGGACAAAAGTGTAAGAAAATAATTATAATTTTTTTAAAACACAGAGCTTCATACCTTAGGAAATTACTGCTCTGCATTTATCACAAAACTATGCGGTGCCAGTTTCACACAAGTGAAATCTAACAAGTACGGTACAAAGATTGCATTCCAAACTGCTGTGAAATTAACTTTTCCCTGGCACACTTGTCAGCTAGTTCAATGATTAATTAATTATTCAATACAATAGAGCCAAAATCTCACAAATTTCTACTGCTAAAATAGACCTCTTTGAGTTCAGTTACATCTTTATTTAAATTCTGAATTTTTATAAAGTGAAAGGGGCACAGATCAATTTTTAACACATTTCAAGTTTTATTGAGTGAATAACAAAAACTCAGTCACTCCACCACAGTTTTTCCAGAATTTTTTAAAATTATCCAGGCAATTCCCATAAATAAAAAACTTTGGCAAAACCATAGCAACCATCCAATCTGGTACAAAGTGAGCCGATAACTGTTAACCGCTAATGTACAACCCTTTGAATGTGGCAGCGAACAATGAATTAATTTCCTGGAATTCCCAAAGTTCCTTTTTTGCTGCCGTTGATATCCTCTCTTAAATGTCAGATGAGTACCATTGTGGGGGGGAGGGGTGGTGTGGGATAGAGTTAAGGAAGGCATGCGGGTGGTTACCATGGACACCTCCCTCCCTCCCTCCTACAGTTTAGGATAATCCCTCCTGTCATTCCCCCATCACCCCCCCTCACCCCCATCCCCATTCCACCTGTTATCAAAACTGAATTACATATTCTAGCAGACGTTCTCCAGTGGAACATACAGGTGGAGGAGATACGGGACACGGCAGCGTGGTGAATGAGTTTTGGGGGTGCACTTAGGCTGATAGTGTGCTGTATTCCGCAGTCTGAATGATCTGACATGTGATAATCCCTTTTTCTGGGTAAGTAAGGAGCCAACTTTTATTTATTTTTTTTTTTAATCTCAGAGCCTCTCTCAGAAACAGGTTATGCTTTGCCAACACCAGCAGCGGTATTTTAAAAAGAATTTATTTTAAAATTTTTATTTTAAAATGTATTTTTCCTTTACATTGATCAACATTTTTGATACATTCCTTCGCTTTTCCAGGACTGAGAATGGTGTACCAACAGTGGAAGGCTACAAGTAATTGCTTGAGTCCTGGATACTAAAACGAACTAGTGCGAAAACAAACATTTCAATAGCTTTAAAAAAAATGTGATGTTTGTTTTCGTACTAGTTCGTTTTAGCATGCAGGAACTGGTAAAAATATATTTATATCTTTTTCGTTGGCACCTTGAGATACTCTGTACAAGGTCACCTGCTCAGAGGAGACACCGGTCTGGTGACAGACTGTTGGGGATGATTGCATATCTGTTCTGATTTATGAATGGGATCTATCGTTTTATTGAATGGCCAAGCCAGCATGCAATTAAATGTGCTTTGATTAGGGCTTCTTTTTATCACACTGCTGATAATCACTTTCCAGGGTCCCTTAATTAACAAGGGTGAGAGGGCAATAATTCTTAAAACCAATTTTCAATTAGTTTCTGTACTAATAAACCCCTTTGCTTTGAGCACTTTGATTGTCCAGCTGGGTGTGTTTGAAGACCGCGGTGACACCTCATACACTCCAACCCCTATTTTACACCGCAACCCCCATTAAAAATGTTTAGAAAAAAAATAAGTCAGGGAATGTTGTTGATGTTTGTGTTGTTGTGCATTGTTTCCCCTTTGAAAGTGCTGAAGATGTGATCAAACATAAGAAGCAAAGCTACTGAAAGAGTGGAGAGAGGAAATTAATTTGTCACGGGTTCGTCTGCGCTTCCTGCTAACAAAGAGCCAATTAAATCAAGTTGCCAGCAAAGTTGGAAAGGCTCAGCACTTGGTAAAGCTTACACATTTCCACCAAACTGTCATCAACAAACAGAACTGAGCTTCACAATTACAAAAAGACGAGGAAAAAAAAAGTTGAACGAAACCTCTCTTCAAAGCCCATCATCATCACCTCAACAGTCTCTATCTCTTTCTCTTTCTCTTCTCTCTCTCTCTCACTCTCTCTCATCTCTCACTGCTTAAAAGACTGCCTGTCTTCAACCCCCCTCCTAACAAAAAAAAAAAAACAGAAAAGGCGACGGCCTCTTCCAGAGCCGGCTAATGTTGTCATTTCAGCGAGACGTGAGGCAGTTCAAAGGTAGATGGAGTTAAGGCATGTCATCTACTCCCACACTGCCAGGGGTGCTTCTGCTCTTTGATTGACAGCCCCGGTGCCCTCCCCCATCCTCACAGCCAAATCACCTGAGTCGTCAGAAAGAGAGAGTATGAGACAATGAGAGACAGAAGGAGACAGAGAGAGGAATGGAGAGATTTACACAGAGAGTACTTTAAAATTCACTTCTTATTTATTCACCTCAGCTATGGATACAGATGTAGCCAGCATGCGTACGCAAAACAATCACCTCACACATCCTTGCCCTTATGTGAACAGAAGGAACATACAACACATACAAAAAAAAAAAAAAAAAAAAACAAAAAAAAAACAAGAAAAGCAAATAAAGAAGTCATTTCATTTCAAAAGGCAAGAGATAATTCCTCAGCACCAAGAACTGTACTCAGAACCCTTCCCAAGCGCCCATGTGTGTGTAAATCCATCCAGGCTTCCTACCAGCATGTACTGGGCATGCTCCACTCTGATTCAGGCAGCCAGGAACCCTGTCATCATCCACTCAGGGTCTCCTGACCCCGCCCCCTGGTTCTAAACCTTCCAGGTTTTCCAGATGGCCAGCTTGGCCACTGCTGAGAATTCCCCAAGACCTGCACCAATTAAAGCGCCATGTAATTCAGATTAAAAAAATAAAAACCTCGAAATAAAACTCCTCCCCAAAACCACTAAAACTCCAGGATAAATAAAAGAATGAAATTAGAAAGCAGAGTAAAAAAGGGACAGAGAGAGGGGTAGAGAGATAGAGGGAGATAGAAAGATAAAGAGAGAGATACAGAGAAGGGAGGAGACTGAGAGAGACAGAGAGACAAAATGCATGAAGGCAGTGGATATGAATCTGTTTCATGAGTGCCCGTTTCACCTCCTTTTCAGATCTTTCGCCAACAAAGTCTTCCCTTTTTTCATGATCATTTTATATATGTGCTCATCAGCCAATCAAAGTCAGTCAAAAGGGCTGCGCTTCTTCCTCTTTTCCTCTTCACGCGCGTCCGAAATGACAGTGATAAATCTGAGAGTCAGACGAACAGCTCCGTTCTGCGAAGAACGTGCCCTCCTTTTCCCAAAACCAAAAGGAGAAGCAGCGGAAGCTGACGTCTAAGGGCTCAGAGAGAGGAGAGAGGGTGTTCCTGGAGACGCTAAAACGCTGGCAACAAAAACAATAATAACGGTTTATAGAGAGTGATATGATGCCACAGATGAACTGAGGTTAGCATCTCTGACAGAGGCTCCATGACCCTAAACGCTTCCGTATCGCATCGGCGTGTCGATTCACACTGCGTAGCACGCTTGCGTCTTATACACAATTTACATCATTTCGTATTGTGAAGCATAGGTTTTATCTGCCACATCCCACCCAGGTACCCCCTTCCTGGAGAATCTGAAGCCCTCACCCCTCCCCAACTGAAAACCGGCCCATGGTTATCGCATGTATCGACAAGGCGGCAGCTCAAGCGGTCCAGGACCAGGTGGAAATGGCCAATATCCAGGGCTATCTTGACTATTTTTTTTTTTTTTTTGATTTGCAAAATAATACAGCCTGCTGCTGAAACACATTTGTATTTTCGTTGATATGCACAATAACACAGCAAGTATTATAATTAGATTTGACTTTCAGACATACATTTTCCTTAAAGATATTCACAGTCTTCACGTCTCCCAAAAATATTCCTAACCTAGGTATGTAACAACCAAGAGATGCATACATGAGTAGTTTTTGGCCGGTGTCACTCTCACCTGTGCCTGTACCCAGCGGATGCTGTGGAGACCGTTCGGCCCCAGCGGAGGAACACATGTTCGGTAGCAGCCACCTCACGTTTAGCCCTTAAAATGAAACGGTTTTACACGCCAACCGGGCATCAGTATTCATGGCGGACTGGAGGGAGCCCTGGGGGAGGCCCAGCAGGGACACGAGGTGATGTTTCCATCTCGAAACGAGCCCCCGATTTCCCACCATCCTCTACCCCCGCCCCTCTCCTTACGGCATGCACGGTCAGGCAACAACCCCCATGCAACACCCCTATCCGTCTCATTAGCGGGCGAGACAGAAAGAAGCATGGTTCCCCCTGAAATATCTGCCCCTTGCACCTACCCGGGGCAAATAAAACAAGGTGGATGGGTGGGGGTAGTGGGGGGGCAGGCATTTTAAAAGCCAGCCCTGATTGATTTTCCGTTCGTCTTGTCGACGTGACGACCGCCAAGTCGCCCGGGCTGCAGGGCTGGGGCACAGAACGGATTGCCATGCCAGAATTGAATTAAATGGTCTTTAAAAGTTTGTTGTTCCATATTTATGCATCATTATTTCCAAACATTCAGGGTGGGGTGGGGTGTGTGTGTGTATTAGTGGTGTTGATGCTGGAGTGAGGGGGGGGGGGTGACTGCAAGGTAGGGAACATATTTTAATCAGCTTCAGTATCAAGAGCACACCATGGTGGACGAGAGCATAATGAGATGCAATTTTTCAGACATTTCGTGTGAGGGGTTCGGAGAATAGCAATACATTTTGTCATTCATCACTTGAGCAGGGACTAATGTGAATATTTGTTTGGATTTGGCAAATTATATTTATTTATCATGCGGTCTGAAGGACTCTCTGAGGAAACACATATGCAGCCAAGCCCACCGGCGGTAATACAGCAAGTTGACCTTGAGAGAGAAAGGTGAAAACCAACATTTGCGGAGTGCCGTCCTAATGGTTCACAGGAATGATGTGTTGTGGTTAATCTCCTGTTTCCTCTTGTACCCAGTGGTATAGTCAAGGGTATATGCATGTATACAGATTACACACATCTAAACTTTGGCCAATGTGCAGCAAACCTACCAATTAGCTTGATTACTATTAATAAATATGGGCTTTGGAGTTACAGTATGCCCACCTCCTCAGACAGTATACCCACCTATTAGCCTTATTACCATTAATACATATGGGCTTTGGAGTTACAGTATGCCCATTTACTCAGACAGTATACTCACCTATTAGCCTTATTACCATTAATACATATGGGCTTTGGAGTTACAGTACACCCACCTGCTTGGTTAAGATGGTACCACTGCGGCATATTACTTGAAGCTGGTCACACTGGTTGTAGCTGGCTGAGGTACTGCAGTGGTGTGGATGAGGGTTTACACAAGTATACAAAACATACCCACCTTCACTCCATGGGATAACATAACATTATAGCATTAATACCTATGGGCTTTTTAATTACAGTATTTAAATCTCAGTTATCACAACACCACTACTCGTAGCATAGCTCCTTTTACAGAGACATGGCTGCCAGCCACACCATGAAGATAGCAATAAGCAAGACGACCATTAGTGTTAGCATTAGCGAGCCTTATTTTCCCATAATTACGGCTGAAGAAGGCCAGATGTTCTCTCGTGGCTTCCCAAGCCAGCTGCACTCACCCAGGTTCAGTTTAAACAGCTGTTTCTCTTAATCACTTCAAACAAAAAGAAAAGGAGAAGCTCCCCAGCTCAGCTCTCCTTGAATAAGTTTTTCTAAATTGGCGCTGTGGCTTAGAAAACTTGTGGCTGGTTGTTGTATATCTTAAGTTTTGACGACATTTCTCTGCTAGAAAAAATTAATACGACTTGAGAAATGTTTTTAATATTTTATTTTTGAAAGCTTGAATCTCAATAAAATAAATAAAGAAACATTTTATATATATTCTTCCCTTCTTTTATTGTTGGTGCATTGAAATATTTAAAGCTTTTTTTTTTTTTTTTTTTTTTTTTTTTACATATTTTATATTTTTGTTTTAAGTGACTCAGCAAATATGACGAGACACCAGCGGGACTCATTTGATCTTCTCAGCAAGACGCTTTTAAATTTTTTGAAACTTTGATGTGGGGGTAGCAGGTAAACCCAAACCGGCGATATAATAAATACGATTCAGGACTCTTTTGATGGGTCTTTTTTATACCAGGCCAAAAAACTGTGTTTCAAGGAAATACAGTTCTTTCATGTCAGTCCCTCTCCGCAAAAGGCCCTGCCCTGAGCATGTATTATTAACCAGTGGATGGAATAGGTCATTCATAAAAGATATCAGCCAGGGCACTTGTGAATATTGATTGATATTGCAGTTTTGTGTGCGTGCGAGAGCATAGAGCATTTCGTAAGTGCAGTTAGAGAGCTGTTGAATTACCTTAATGACTGAGCTTGGTTCATTTTCTAAAGTTCGGATTTTAACTGGAACTGGAACCTTTTTCATGGTGGATAGACTGAAAGAGGATCTCAGCATTACTGCATTACGGAGTGATTCAATGACTGAGGTCTTGTGAATCCTGAAATAAATGGAAGCCGCCCCCGCTACCAGTGACTGACTGATTTGAGTGTGTATGTCATTGCGTGTCATGGGAATCACGGTTAACCCCAATGACATAGAGAGCATCCACAGGTCCCCAGCTGTGACCGATCTGTCACCTCTGTGATTGGCGCTTGCGTGAGGTGTTTGCCACATGGTTTGCTGAAACCTCCTTAAATGCTCTTGTGCGCTAATGTTGTTAGCAGAGAGTGGAGAGGTTGAGAATCTCATGGAACATCTCAGCTGGCCTTCCCTGTTATAGACAGAGGTCTATAGGTCTATAGGTCAGGGCGTTACCATGGCACTGGTCACACAAGGCCAGGAACCAATCAAAAAACACTCTGCCTCTTTTCAGTCTGTTTTGATTAAATTGCATATTTGCACAGAGAGACCAAATGCATTTGACTGAATCTAGCCCTGTGTTTGTTTTTTCTTCAAACACAACTTCGCGAGGTCATTGTAGTGATTGCTAAACACATTGGATTGCGCTGTCTTCATAATTTTAAATCGAGGGTTGAAGATGAATCTTGACCGAATGCAGGTCATTGTCATTGAGGTACTTGCAGAGTCACAGAGCCATAAATAAACACTAATGTGGAGCCAGATCTGTATTGTATTTCAGCCTGCACCATCACACTTCCAACTCCAAAACAGCTCTCCTTGTGTAATACGATGATGATCTCTGTGCTCCTCTGTTGTGACAGAGTACACAGGCTATAACTCACACCTGAGGACATATTTTTGCAAAGGGTCATGGGATTTCTCTTTGTTCCAGACAAAAGGTTTGCCCCTATGGCTCAACCACAACCTTTTCCAAGTTAAGGCCTTCATCTAAACATTTGTTTAGCTTCAGCACTTTGACATGACTAAGCTACAGGGCAGTGTGGCTGCTTAGCTTCAGCAGTGTGACAGTAGAAGGGTACAGGGTGGTGTGGCTGCTTAGCTTCAGCAGTGTGACAGTGGAAGGGTACAGGGTGGGGTGGCTGCTTAGCTTCAGCAGTGTGACAGTAGAAGGGTACAGGGTGGTGTGGCTGCTTAGCTTCAGCAGTGTGACAGTAGAAGGGTACAGGGTGGTATAGCTGATTAGCTTCAGCAGTGTGACAGTAGAAGGGTACAGGGTGGTGTGTGCTTAGCTTCAGCAGTGTGACAGTAGAAAGGTACAGGGTGGTATGGCTGCTTAGCTTCAGCAGTGTGGCCATCTTGTTCATGTCCGGTGACACTGTGAGCCTGGGTCACTGCATGGCCAGTAGAGGTATTATGTTGTCCACCCAAACACAACCAAAGTGTTTGAATGCTCTGGCCACTGACACTCCTGCTCTCATCCTCCCACTGACCTCAGCTGCTACCATTGGGTACTCATATTCCTATTGTTATGTTAATATCAATCATATTTACCCTAACATTGTATATCTCCTATTAGAGATGCATACACAAGTGAAAATGCCTTGTTCTGCATTTCCATAAATGCAAACCATTTTGCTCTTTGTTGTATTCTACAAACATGGCTGATAGCTTTTCAGTTTTCTAACAATTTAACATTCAAACATGAAAATGTGCATGTTCGTATGAGAAAGTTTGCAAATCAGAATTTAATTAAATGGAAAGAAAAAATGTAAATAATTTGTGAATATGATGTATACTTCTGGTGAAATGGGAAAATAGCAGCCAAATTAACCTGATGCATAATTAATATCATTAGGTGTGCTACATGTTCAGGAAGGTCTGTGATATTTTACATTCCTTTCAAATTAAGTTCGCTGTTAGCAGAGTTTGCTTTCAGCCGCCCTGGCAGTGTACATTAACTGTTTAGGCATTTACATGCCCTTATCCAGAGTGACCTACACAGCTTCCGTTTTCTTCACAATATCCATTTACACAGCTACACGTCTGCCCCAATTCAGATGAGGCTGTTTGCTGAAGGGCATCAGTAGCATTGCATTAGAAGTGAACCTGCAACCTTGTGGTTACAAGTTCAGATCCCTAATCATTACACTGCACAGCCGAAAGTGTTCCCAACAGTGAAAAGTACCCTGGTAACATAGTGGCACATGATGGAGATTATGGCTGCGTTCCAATACTTTTTCTCGTCTCCTCCTTTCCTCTCCTCCTTTCCTCCCCTCCTTTCCTACCCCGGAAGTATGCCGGAAATATGTGGAGGAAAGGAGGAGATGAATCGAATATTGGAACAGCTAATCCGATTCGCCCGTCATCAAAGTCGACGTCGGCTATTGATGAAGTAATAATTTCGACTGACTCTGACGATACCAAAGCCAATCAAAATATTCAGTGGGATGGTCTTTTAATCTGACTGGTCGTGAGCACAATGATGTCACGCAGAAAGGTGAAAAGACTTCCGCGGTAGGATACATCGATGTATCCTCCGTTTGGAGGAAACGAAAAAGGAGGAAAGGAGGAAAGGAGGAGGCGAGATTGCACTTTGGAACAGTGGAGGAAAGGAGGACACATAATCAGCTTCCGGGGCACGGAGGAAAGGAGGGGAGGAAAGGAGGAAAGGAGGAGACGAAATTGAGTATTGGAACGCAGCCTATGTCAACATCATCTGTAAGTGACCTCATCCTGTCACTTCCTGTCTGGTGTGTGGTGAAACAGTGGCCAATCACATCTCTTTGGTGAGAGGTGTGGCCAATTATTCCAAGGTTCTTTACCTCTGATACTTGACCAGGAAAGCTGTTAAGGGTATTGAAAACTCTTTGTAAAAATGTTTTTTCCTGATATCAGCATGCAGTTTGAAACACTACTATGTACACACTTGCGCATGGACAAAAAAACAAAAACATAAAAATTTAATCTGAAAGATCTTACCAGATCACTTACAGATAAACTCTGCTCTTCTCAGAAAAGGTTCTTAGCATTATCTGCACGCATGTCCAAAACCAAAAATATTCCACAAAACGATTAAATATTACATTTACATGCCATGTTACAGTAATCATGAGCAATGGAATTTCAAAGACAACACTGCCACTGGCACAATTCTTGCAACAAGTTTCACTTTTTAATATTAACAATAATAAAAAAAAAAAACACTGATGGGTTTAGCTGGAGTCTTCCCAGGGTATGTTGATGGTCCATAAATTAAATTTATAACCTTCATTTTATTCTCCTTTGTCAATATCAGGCCTTTGTAATATGAGCAGACTTAATGATCTCCAATTTATAGCTCTGGATGATTCTGTCAATCCATGATAGATGGCCAAATGAGTAGTCTAATTATTTTTTGTTCCTATTTTAATCACACAAGAAGTTTCCGGAAGGTGAAATTACAAGGAAATTGCCTGGAATATTCCCCTCTTTATTGAGGCCCAGTATGCTGATACAGTCAGCGACTGTAAACCTTAGTCTGCTCAAATATTTATATGTAGCAATTCATATGTTTATATAAATTAATGTACACACAGAAAATGTCATTTATATGCATATATAAATGGGCGTACACAACGGCCCCATTGAATTCCCATGTCTGACTGGCTGGGGGATGTCCATTATTTTCATGTGTGTGTAGTCATAATCAAAACAGACCTAATCACTGTTCCAAATAAATCCCTTGGCTTTGCTATCATGTAGCAGAACCCTGGACTTGTTTCTGGTTCTTGCTTGGCACTGACAGTTACTACAGCACCAGGTTTTGCCAGTTGATTAATATAAGCAGTTTCGAATGTTAATTCTGGACGAGGGGGTATAGTTACAAAAAAATAATGTTTGACTCAGAGGTGAGAGAACACCCTGAGGTGAAGCTGCTGTTAAGTCATAAACATAATCTTTCTTGCAGGAGCAAGATTGCCCCACTATATCATCGGTAGGAGGTTTCACCACCTGTCAACCTCAGAAAATAACCTGTGTTCACCAACTGCTTTCTGGCCAAATATTACTATTCGCAATGAGTTTAAACTGCATGGGGAAAATACCACGACCTGACCTAGCAGGTATGGAGTCATATGAATACAACATGTGTCTGGCTCCGAAGCTTGTGTGCAAGGAAGAGCGATGAATGTCACACAAACCAGCTGCTAGACTCTATTTAGCCACTTTCCTGTCTCTCCATTTACAGTCAAATTGTTTCTACCTCCTCCCCAAGACTCATGCATTCACTGTCTTGGTGTAATGCCACCGAATTGATTGGTTATAAATAAAATATCAGTCACATCTTAAAGAGTGGGTGGGTTTATCTCCCTAAACTGCATTTCTTTCACCAGATATACAGTGAGGAGGTATAATCTTTGAGTATGAGGCTAGCCATGAAACATAAACATGAAAGTAGAGGAAAACAGGCAAGAGTTAACAGTGAGGTTTTGTGAAATTCTCTCTGAGAGACAGATGATCTTGGGGGAGATAAATCCCTTGCCACTTTTGAATCATCTTTAACAATGTGTCTTTTGGCATATTTTAATTAAAATAAAATGATTCCCCTGTTTCTGCATCCCTAATGGAATCTGCAGTCAGGGTGTTTCCATGGTGTCAGTCAGTGTTTTCAAACCTGCAGCACCGCATCATTCTGTGCAGGGTAACACGGAAAAAGCACACAGATTATGTGATCTATCATATCTCAGCCAGTTCACAAACCTCACCGACTGAAGTGTAATGAGATTGTTAAGAACATTAGACCATTATGATACGGAATGACTGGAACAGACCATTTAGCCCGGCTGGGCTCGTCTTTACCTACAACCTGCAGGTCATCCAGTGCTGCAGCCAGCCTGTGCTCTAAAACTCTGAGGGTCTCTGCCTCAGCTACATGACCTGGCAACTTTGAGGGTTTTTCTGTGAAATGTTTCTTGTCGAAAAGCTCAAGCTGAAATCTGTGGGCTCAGATTGCAATGATGTACAGGCCCCTGAAATCTCAGTGCCTCCAACATGTCTCACTCTATACAGCAATGGCATTACTGACAAAGCTATTACCTCAAAACTCCCTTTCCTGGCAGTCTCATAACCAATCTGTGGAAAAAAAAAATAAAAAACAAAAACGAAACAAGATAACATTCCAGTCGGCTGTTTTTGCACTCCTTTCTGTGTGTGTCAACGTTTGCTTGGTTCTGTTTAACTCTGACAGGTCATTTTTGACAAAATTGAGCCGATGGCTTCAAACGCTTGGTTTTCAAAACCGCATATTAAGCCATTCATCAGTTGGCATTGCCTTTGGCGATTGAAAACTCTGGGAAGCTGCACCTCAGAAAAAAGATGGAGCTGTTTTCAAATAGAGGTAACACTCTGAAATGGGGACAGCCCACCTGTCCACACAAAACACCAGCTGCAGTATTCAGTACATGGGGTGAAAATACAGCATGTTTCTGAAACTGTCAATTTACACTTTTATCTGACAAAATGTAAATCCCAGACATGTGGTAACTATGAGGATTATACATGATCATTTACTATATCCAGGTGTCCCCATGAGACAAGTAGCACAGAGATCTTTGAAGGTCGCTCTTGTTTGGTGGAGACATGCTTTCACTACTGAAGGAAATTAACATAAAATTTGGGAATGGACACTATGGATAGCTTCTGAAATCCCCCTAATCTAGAAATACAAAGACTAAGCCATGCCTGTTTGCTGGATCTTTTGTCCAGTTATTATTCGCTTTTCTCAAGTCACATCACATGCAGGTAAAAAAAGGTAGAAATTGCAGTTGAAAATTGTGAGAGAAATGAAGAAACATGCAATTTTTTAATGTATGTAGTTATCTTGAGTTCCACATGCTAATGCATGATCCATGAGTGAAATTACAGGTTGAAAAATTGCTCCAGGGGTGCATGAAAGGAACAGGCAAAGTTGAGGAGCGTTGTCATAGGAACGGCGGAGCTCTTGGTGAGTGTCAGTGTGGCGCATGTGCAGAAAGTAAGGCCAGAGAGCATTGACCGGAATCACACTGCCACACTGAGACTAAAGGCACTTTTACTCCTATTTCTCATAATCCTTTCTTCTCGTGTCACTGGCAGAGGGGGTCCATCACTCCACCCAGGACATTACTTTGTCCTTAATCGAGTCTCGGTTAACTCGGCTGAGCATTTACTATGAGCATTTATTTTTTGTTTTAATCCTTTAAAATGACCACTCTGCTGTACATTCCAACCCATGAAGATTACTGTTGTCTAAATATAGTAGCACAAATAACATATTCCTGTTGTAAAAAAAATAAAAACTTTTCTTTATTTAAAGGGAACTGGAAAACATCTTTGTTGTTTACTGCCGTTGTCTTGGAAACGGAAGATGGCAGCTTAAGTTGAGGAAGCAGTTTCCCCCCATTCTGCTTGCTTAATAAAGTGTGCTCATTCCCCTGCTTTCTCCCAAGAGAGTCACTCAACAAAACATATCTGAATTAGTGCTAAAAACAGCTGTACCAGCAACAACAACAATGCCATGCCCTATACCCAATGGGATTCTGGAGGTTGAGGGATGAAACTGGAGAGCGAAAGGGGGTTTGACACACACCGGAGCATCTCGAGCAGATTTTTCCCCACAACGTTCATTTAAAAGTCTAAAAAACATTATCCTCCCGAACACTTAGGTAAGCTACATTATACCTCAGTAAACACTAAATAATGCATCGCGGCCATTGACATAAGCACAGACATCACAATAATGGGCTTTGTATTGGCGCTGACCTTTTGAACCCACGGTTTACCAATGGAGTCAACTTAGCCCAAGGTGCAAGGGCCTTCCTAAACTCATCACACTCACTTAAGGGATGAAACCCTTTCTGGCACTTCCAGCTCCCCAAAGGGTTTCCTCCGATCCGTCTCACATACGGAGGCTTTCCTTTCCATGGGTGCCTCAAGCTTGCTTTTTAGGGGTTTAAAACCAGTGTCTGTTGTAAAGCATTATTTCAATACTGAAATCCCCCATGCAAATAAATTCTGATTTGATTTTTACTTTTGAACACAGTTGCAGTTAGACCAAAAGCAGCGCTACACAAACCTCAGTTTATCCTGCCAACTCCTGAAAACTCCCTCTTCCCTCATGTGTATATATTTATTTCAGTGTGGCTGTTTCTGATGTATAGTTCTTGCTTTTTTTTGCATTTGGAAACTAAAACGGATGATAAAGGACATAACCTGGGGCATGCAACATGTTCAGCTCTTTCAAGCAGTACAGACCATTGCACTGTATAAAGTGTTCATACTAATTTGCTCTGGCCCCCACTAATTACTTGACACTACTAATGAAAAGCAAAGCAAAGGGAATAGGAGCTCAAGCTGTGGTCATTAATTTGAGTAGGCGGCAGAGGTGGCCTGGAGGAACCTTCCACACCAGTGCTCTCTCTTCCCTCCCTCCCTCCCTCCCTCCCTCTCTTCTTCCCTCACTCCCTCACTCTGCCTGGGGTGACACCTGCTTTCGCCGGCTTGGCAACCCATCTCTAGCCCGACTCCGTGACACTATGTGGCTCAGAATGAGAGCTGACGTCGTTTGCGTCACCTTTCCTCCGGTCATCTTTCCCTGTAAGTTATCTTATCGATCCTGAATGCCGTCATTCCCAGTACGAATGCTCTGCACTCCACTCACATAAAGTGTGAAAAGTGACGTAAAGTAAGGATGAAGTGATAGTGTGACTATCTTGGTCACACAGGTTACATTTCTGTCTTCCCCCGAAACAATTTCCCCTTGCCATGATATACATCCTTGGATTACAGGTGTAGCATAACTTCTGTGGAATTCTCTAATGGTATGTAGCTGAAAATGTCTGAATGAGTCAAGAGGTCTTTGAAAGACTGTGTGTGCTATATGCACAGCTGAGGGAGAAATATGAGGACTTCTCAACATAGCGTTAGGAATGGCTTTAAGGATGCAGTCTTAGCAATGTGTTCTCCTGCAATAATATGCCTCGGACAAATGCTTCAGATTCTCTTTTACTCATTTTAAAGGAAGAAAAGTCTTTGGTCCAAGACATTCGATGAAAGAGTTTATATTAACTTTGACCCTTTGAGGTACATGGAGACGTAGCTAGCAAATAAATGAGAGAGTTTGCAATTTCCATCATAAATAGTACAAGTTAAGGACAAATTGTGATTGAGACCAGGCCTTCATTTTGCATCGCCTGTGCTTTTGAGCATGTTTTTGTTCTGCTTTAGGGATCAGGGCTGTGGAACGCTTCATCCCTCTGTTTAGGCTCACTATTTATAGAGTGTAATCTCTTTGCTAATTGCAACCAACAGTAATTATTTTGGTTGACTGCACAATTAGTAATTAGCATTATGTAATTTATTGATTTGGTCGTACTTTTTAAAACCTTATTATTTATCATAATAGTTACACACTGCTGTTAGTGACGTGGCTGCAAGCACTAGAACTAGATACACTGAATCATGTGACAAATTAAAGCGCTACACTCTATTTTGCATTTCAAAATACATAACAGAATTAATGTCTCCTGACATTAATTGTTTCTAAATAACTCTTTATTTAGACTAAAAAGCAAAATGCCCATCATCTAAATTGCATGCAAAGTTATATTTACATATCCATTTTTTCTGGTTAATAAATGCAGACATCAGGAGGAACATTTTGTGAGATTTTGGGATGTTCTCAGGGTGTCAGTGTTTGTACCTACTTGAGAGTTTCTTGAAGACTACAGCTTGTCCTAAGTCTTTGCAGTCTTTATCTTTGGTACATTGCCTGTACGTTTTAAAGTAGGTTTTTTTTTGTATGACCTCTTGCTAGATGCTTCAGTGAAACAGTCCTTACAATACGACCAGAGAGATTAGCTTTAGACATCACACAATACAAGCAGACAGTTTTATGCTTATATAGGGTTATTATGGATTAAACTTGACCAAGGGATTTTATTTATATAACTGTACTAATGCACTAAAACAGGGACCGCTTGACAAACAGGTCAACTGTCATCCACAAACATCTGCTGTGATGACCATTAAAGCAACCTGGTTTTGCTTGACTGTGAAAATCAGCAGATAAACAAAGAGAAAAAAAAATGAGATTCTACACTACTCCTCATTCCAGCACGGTGCTGGAGAAGGTGTCTTTAATACATTTAACATTCATTTACATTTAATACATTACTTACGACCCCACCCACATTCTTCACAACGAATTCACACTACGGCCTTCTGGTCGATGCTTCTCAAACTAAGAACCAATGGAGCACTGAAGTCAATTGCCCCAAGAAGCATCAGGCTCCTTAACAAGTCACTGTAGGATTCTAATAGCCCCCTAACCACAGAGATATACAGTGCCCTGTGCTATGGGATCCAGCATTTACAATCTTTGCCTGATGGACACATTTATGCTATACATGTTTAGTATATTGTGCATGTTGTATGATTGATACATTGTTGCATGTTGCATGTCCAATTCATGTATTTATCATGTATGTAACTATTTATGTGTGCATTTTATAAAAGCTCTGGCACTTGTGTGCAAGAATAATTCCTGGTAAAGGCTAATAAATGAAATGAAATTAAATTCAAGTGCTGCTATTCTATGTGCAGACTCAAGTGTACAAGTGTTAATTTTCAGGCCAAAATATTTCTACCACCCCATGGCTCATTGGATGCATCCCAAAACTTCTCTCTCCTCACCTGCGCTCCTCCACTCCCCTAGTACCACCCATCTCCTACAGTGAAGTATCTGGAGGAAAGGAAGGGAGGACAGAAGTGAATAAGAGGAGAAAAGAAGGAGAAACGAAAAGAATTGGCATGGCTTTTTTTTCTGCTTCCCAATAAAATCTGGTGTTGGTTGTTATTAAAGCTACCCAATCACATATCGTTTGAGTGGTGCTCAAGCTGCATCAGCCAATCACACTGCTGATACACTTTTTTCCATATCCTGCCCTGTTTCATCCTGCAAAATATGAATGTCAGTTACATCCCTATCAACCCAAATCAACAAATAAACAGAGAAAGACACGGGATCGTAATCAACTTCTCATTCTAATATATCTCAAGAAGAAAGGGATATATATTATACAGCAACAATATTGCACAATCAATCAATGTAGAATTCCAAATGACTGTGTATCAATAACATGTATTCACTATGCACTGTGATGTGTGAAAACCTGTTCCTCGTCCAAACCATTCTCTGTTCTGCATTTCATCTACTCTGAAATGAAATATATATTGTGTTCCCCTAAAGATTTGTGCAATAATTTAGTTTGATTGCTGTGATAAAACTTAAAATACAAAAGATTTGAGCGGTTCTGTCTGCTGTTTGATGACTAAAAAAATCTGCCTGCTTTTAGAAAGCCTGTCTTTGGGCTCTGCGGGACATGAATCACTTGTCATCTGTTAAAAAAATCCCATATCTGTTTTACAAAATAAATAAATAAAAAAGGTTGTAAAATTTATATTAAATCGTTTCACATTAAAAGTATTCTTGCTAAGACCAATACCTTTTTAAGCTCTCATCCTCTCCCACAGCCACATACCGTGAGGGCTAAATATTACTATGCTGTAATTTAAATTTAAAATCTGACATGATAAAATCAAAGAATAAAATTGCCTTCTTCATTGTGTGAAGATGGCATTATTATTGCCTTAAACGTTTTATAATAATGTGCTGGTACTCCTTACTGTCATAATTCAGCGATATAAAAGTGATAGTTCACACAAGGAGAAAATAATGAGCTTAAGCGCACAGACCAAAGGAAAAATCTGACACATGTTCTTAATTAAAGCGAGAAAAAAGGAGAAGATGAATCTAATATTTATTTTGCAGAACACTTGACGAGCTCTCTTGAAAACAAAGGGAAATAAACAAAAAAAAATCCCAGTGCATTAAAAAATAGGCCTTATAATTACGGCAGGCAGTGCTCAGAGAGAAAGTCTCTTATTTGTTTTGTGCATGCCAGTTGCCCGCTGAACAAACATAATGTAGTTTCAGTACTTTAAGAAACTACTTCATATTCTGAAATTAAATTTAATTATCCAGTTCTAGTGCCTAATTCTGCTTGAGAACAAAGCAATCTTTTCATATCGACATTTCCAATCAAAATCAACATGTGCGCCAGCTTACACCTTCATAATTATGCAATAAATTTTGACGCTTAACTACACTTCACACAAAGCAGCACAGCAGCAGAACTGGTAATGGCCGCAATGATGTTATGGAGCAGAAGCTTGGCTGATGGCCTGCTACATTTTGCTGAACTCACCAAACTGAATTGGCTGGGGTAACAACGAACGCTTGTGTTTCATTTTGAGCCAAAGATATGGACAAATGTTGATTGAATCCAGGCCTTAGGCTTGAGAATCATCACTAACCGGTCATATTACACACCCACAGGCCACAACGAAGTCTGCATCGCGGGTGTGGACAGACCTGATGCTGGAGAGCGACAGTATGCTCTGGTTTTTTCATGCGTCGAATCGAACTTTGTCATAATTGATCAGTTAAGCGCTGGGTGCCAACAAACACCAGCACACCCTGTATCTGTCCACGACCAAGGCTGGTCACCCCAAATCTGGAGTGTCCCCACAGTATTCTGCAATAATACCATATCGTCAATGGTGAATACTGTTCAGTCAGTGTGTGATTTTGTGCTTGATTTACAAAAGGAATGTGTTGAGCAATCTGTTGTTGTGTTGTACTTGGTATGTAGGGATAGCAAGTGAGAATGTTGAATTCATACTGTGAAATGTTTGTCATTATGACTCAAAAGCATAGCTGTATTAATTAGCACAAACGCTAATGACAGAAAGCAGGCAGAAATGTGTTCAGGTTGCCATTTGTTTGTGCCCTTGAAGGCTTTTTGCTTTTGCTCTTTCTTCATATTGTCTTTGATTGTGGTGATTTCTGAAAACACAGAATGTAATATTTAGCTGACAAGACTTCAGGATGATTCAAGCAGGGCCTGTAATGGCAGCAATTTGTGATGGACATTGACGTCTAAGTGTAGAGATGGCATGAAGGAATATTTTCAATGAATTCCAAAATGTGTGCATGCGCACAAACCTTCAGTTTGATTATTGTGATTGTCAGTTGAAGAGAGGTATATACCATTTTCCAAACTACAGGATGTGACATATAGTTTGGGGAAAAAAAAACACCAGGATGAGCCAAGCAGGCCTTTCATTGGATGGTTATAGGCCTACACGTCCAAGTGCCGAGATTATATGGAGTAGGTTCTACAGAACTCTACGTGTTTAGCTGTGCTACATGAAAAACAGAAATACTGAAAATAATGGCTCTGTAATCCCCTGTGTGCCCCCATTAAGGGCGACTCACTGTACCCGCGCCAGGTTTGAGATTGAAAGGGGGAGAACTAATCCCTGCGCCCGATTTTCCGACAGGCACAGACTATTATCAATCTCAGAAAGATCTGGAGTGACTTAAAACTAAATATGGGAGTGAAATTAAAAAATCAATGAAACAGAAAAGACAAAGGTTGTAAAAGGACACAGGAAGACTTTGAATGACGGTGTATTCCTGGAGAGGACATTTCAAAAGAGCCGTGAAGGATACGGCCAGGCGTCGCACTATACGGAAAGGTGTTTATCTGGAGTTTCTCCCCTTTGCCTCACAGTGGAATACAACACCACAAGATCACCACAAGGTAGGGACAGGGACAGTGGGTGGGAGTGGGGGGGGGGGGGCGGTGTGGGTGGGAAAGGATTTTGCTGATGTCATTCAGCTGCAAAGTCAGTCAAATTTACACACAGGTCGTCCTCTGCATACAGAAGAGCTTTCCGGAAGGATGCGTCACCTCTTTGGATGTGGAGCTGAGTGTGGTGATCACAATGAAAACTTCACCCTGGTAATTTAGGAAGGATTACATCCAGCCTGTTACCTTGGTAATTTTGGATTTAAGTATGGTTATTAGTCTCAAATAAATCATCTTAGCACAACTTTTGTACAAAGAATTGTGATCCCACTCAAATCAATACCTTTGTGACTTTGGAGCTGAGTGTGGTGATTACAATAAAAACTTCACCCTGGTGATTTAGGAGCCAGAGGCACAGTGACTAGCTTAAACAGTCATCTCTGTAATTTTTGAGGTTGCCATCAAAATAATGCACTCAAATAAACTCCAATGTAACTTTGAAACTAGACATAACAAGCTCATACCTCCTCTGTGCCTATTGATAAAAACTAATCACCGTCTCTAACTTTGGAGATAAGCAGATGGTTGTCTCTGTAACCTTTGGAGCCAAGCATGATGATAGCACTCGAACGGACTGAGGCCTGCAACCTTCATTTTTACCATTTGGTGAAATCCTGGCTCCCTGAATCTCCAAAGCCCAAAACCCACGAAGTAACTGAATGAATTGTCCGTGACCCACCATCATTTAGAATGTGCTGTAGGATATCTTGTCCTTCATCGTAACATATCTTTTGACCCATATCAATTAATTAGGTTAATCAAACATCTATGGGCTCCAGCGGACTGCATAATCACAAAAATCATCAGATGAATTTCAGCATTACTTCTCATATATAAATGCATAAAAACCTAATAATTCATCGCATTTGGTTTCTGTAGTACAGGTAATAGAGCTCAGTGCCTCTCAGTCATACTGTTTCCCTCTGGAACACGCTCTCCATGGAAAGCATTCTGTGACAAACTGATCCCAGAGTTCACAATACAGAAATAAAATAAAAATATAGTTGATGAATATATTTGTGGAGAGAAACCCCAGAGTATGAAATCGACTTATGTCACCTCCGCTCTTCAACCTACGCTTTCACACCAACAGGTGTTTATTTTTCATTAATTGTCCAGAACGGTTAGATTTTTTCTGTTGCGTCATTTTGTCAAATTATACTGCAACCGAGCAGAAATCCGTTCTGCACACGTGGCCTGACCCACAGGGTCTGGTGCGGACACGCATTGTGACAGTTGACGGTTGACAGTTGACAGAAATGACAGTTGTGGCGATCATAAGCAGATAGCAGCAGGAAAAACTTTGGCCTGGGAGCTATGTAAATAGTAACTATTGCAACAGCTCACCGACACTCAATGACACTATGATATCTGACCTGCTCAAGGAAAGAGAGGCTGAAGACTGCTCAGTGGACAGACAAGTACAGTGTGCAGAGATCTCCAACTGTTCACATATCTGTACCGGTGACATTTTAGGAGACATTCAGAATTCACCTGCTCTGAATACTTCCATTACTTTAATGCTCAGTGCAACTTTTACACGTCTATGTATGCAATTAATACATGGACAAATATAAGATTTATAATATCTGTGCATATCTATTAATGTAAAGTCAGAGTGCATGGAATATTTCTCCATATTTAATGACCAGCCTCTAAAAAAATTTTGGGATCACAGGGAAATCTGGAATGACCATGCATGATGCATAAATTGAATGAAGGGCAATATGTATATTAGATAGTAAATGGTTATGGGTGCTTACTACCAAAACTACCAAATGTAATGTTTTTACATTACATTTTTTCAGAAATGGTCCATGTTTTTGCAGGTAAAAAAAGCATGTCAGACCAACACACCCCTGAATATCAGTAACTCTTACCAAACGGTGGCATCACTCAGGTCTTTCTGATGTGTCCCCTGCCATATTTATAACATTAAAATGATATTATTATAATGAGACTTCCATAATTTATAATGCTAAAAGGAGACTCACATTTCATAAGGGAGTGGTGGCTCCACACATTTATGATTTACTACACAAATATTATTCATTTACTTTTTTGAAGACTTACATTTTTTATGATTATTTCATAAAATTACTTTGTTTTTAAAAAACGGCTATTTTATAAAAAAGAAGTTTAACTTTTTTCTCTTTTGTAACAAGGGGGTCATTTGTATTCTGTATACTTCGACAGCAAAAGCTCAAAAATACACCAAACAGTTTCATCATAATAGAATTTGTTGGAGAGACCATATATTCTCTTGACAGCTACTGAAAAAAGACAGGGAAGGGGAGGGGAGGGGAGGGTGAGGGCTGGAGGGTTGGGGGTCGGGGTTTGGTTTTTGGTAAAATTAATAAAAAAAAGGTCTGTGATTTGGAGCTGGACCCATCTGGCTTAGTCAACAGTGATCCAGGTGCGAGATAGGAGTCGGTTGCATCGGTACGGAAGGCCCCCTGACAAATCTCCTTCATTTACCAAACTATCCATCTTAAAGAGGGAGTGTTAATCAGGCCGCCCTGCGCCTCAGAGACCGCCAGTGACCTCCAGGGAGGAAGCTGGCGCCGTGACCCAGATGAGAATCTCTGAACTGAGTGGAAATGAATGCTCCAGGAGCGCAAAGAAAGCTGGGGAAGCCTGCAGTCTGTGCAGCTCCAGACAACATGTTTGTGCACATGTACACTATACTGCCCCCTAATCACTCCCTTACACTACACAGCACTGGGTTCAGTTACACACACTATACCACACCCTGATCACTCCCTTACACTACACAGGACCGGGTTCAGTTACACACACTATACTGACCCCTAATCACTCTCTTACACTACACAACACTGGGTTCAGTTACACACACTATACCACACCCTGATCACTCCCTTACACTACACAACACTGGGTTCAGTTACACACACTATACCACACAATTACACACAATGTACAGCATAATAACCCCTCACTCTTAATACAGACACACTATACTGAACTAGGATCAGTTAAACACAATATACTGCACAGGGATCACTGTGAAACACACAATAAAGCTCCATACAACATGTTTACACATTTTCACACACTATTCAGCAAAGGGTTGCTTTTCTCTCAGTGCAGAGAGAAACAACACACACACATACACACACACACAGACAACATAGATGTGTGTTGCAGGTTATACTGTGTAGTTAAAAAAATGAATGGATGAATGAATACTGATTCAATGAATGAAAGAGTAAGTAAATAAATAAATAAATTCTCTCATAAGGAATGAATGAATGTGTGCACCCATAGCTGTGTGCCTCGGGGAGCGAGCTTGGCTCCCCGGTGACTCAGGGCTGATTTTTACACAGCCCCAGGTGTGGGCACTGAAGGCTGATCTGCAGCATTTGCCCGAGGGTCAGATGCTCGGCACTCTGGGGAATGTAGTTTTTTTTCCTTCTTCTTTTTTTTAATAACAGGGCAGGACTGTTCTGGAAGATTCTAAAGATGGGAGAAGAGGAGAAACTCTCAACAAGAACCCCAAAATGGGGGTAATTTGCATGCTGTTAATTAGTGCATTGTAAGGAATTAAAATATATTCAGTATATTATATATTATAAGAATATTGTTATACATATTTGGAATATATTGCAATATTTGCATATTTTTTTAATACATTTTGAAGTTTCAGAATATCTATTCTGATCTTTATAATGCATTGTTTTTCAATGTATTTAGGGGTATTAATCAAAAGGAAAAACAACATTTCTTACTGTGATACATTTCCACTCGCCCTTTTACTCCACTGAGTGAGGATGTGACACTTCTTTATAAAACCTCTCCTACTGTCAAAGCACAAATCTTACAGTCTTACAAAGCTCACCATCAGTCTTACGTTTCATACAGTTAAATCCTTAGTACTGTGTTCACCTTCAAATCACAAAACTAGCAAGATATGTCTTCTTTTTTTAACCTTGCTTTTCATTTTCAAATTTAGCTGAGTATGAAACACATAATTGCCTGCCTGTACCTCCTTATTAATTACTTGCCTCTCAATTACAATTCTGGATCGCTGCCAGCTCATTTGTGTTGCCAGTGACTGAAAGAAAATACACCACAAAAATCATACAGGAATAACTGTTTGTCTGTTTCTCAGTGAAAGCATCTGAAACAGGCTTCTGTACTGGGAGAGGCAAATAGAGCCTTGGGCCCCAGCTGAAATTTTGGTGGAATTTTTTTGACATGAAGTCAATTTGTGTCTTTAATCATCACTAAAAAGGGCAAAAAAAGATGTACCTCTCTTAAAACGTAGCTATCTATCTGCCATCTGATGGAAAGGAGTGGGGTGGGGTGGTGGGGGGGGGGGGGGTGGTCCAGCCCTCCGAAATGTCTGCGCATTGCCCTGAGGCCTGGATAATTCCACTGCTGTAGCACTTCTCATCCTTCCCTCACTCAATAGCAGCACAGCTATACTTGAAACCATCAGAAGATTGAGGAGATTAGGAGGTGCTTTCTGATTACAGCTGAGAATTTACTTCCTGATCATTTTCTTTAAGAATGACGCACGCGTAGAGCCCACTCAAAGTGCAGAAATAGCTCAGAGAATGTGTGTATGTGTGTGAGTGTTTATGTGAGTATGTGTGTGAGAGTGTTTATGTGTATATGAGTGTTTGTGTGTGTGTGCGTGTGTGCATGAGTGTGTGTGTGTGTGTGAGAGAGAGTGTGTGTGTGTGAGAGTTTTTATGTGTGTGTACGTGTGTGTGTAAGAGTGTTTATGTGTGTGTGTGAAGGGCCCAAACCGGAGATGCAGGTAAGAAGAAAACATCAAGTCAGTTATGTCCATTTTACTTGTAAGACAACCTGCATAACTTTTGCTTCCGTGTCTGGCATAAAGCAATGA
>CM040745.1:6032500-6237500 GCA_022829145.1 Albula goreensis | reverse complement strand
GTAAAATCCTACAGGGGGTAAAGTAACCCAGCGTGTGTAAGAAAAAATATACCCCTGTAAACATAAATGGATAATGTGAGAAACCATGTTAGACAAGGCTGTCCACTGAGAAAAAAAAAACAATAAAAGAAAGAATCGTTCTAAAGTTTATTCTGCCTGAGGGCAAACCAACGTGAGGACCTCAAGTACATACACTGCCTGCTTACAGGGTGGATAGCACAGGGGATGAGGGGTTAAAACACAGTCTCACCAGGGTTTGGGTGGAGAAGATAGTGGGGTTACCAAACACTTTCACTAACCAGTGGGTGGAGAAGATAGTGGGGTTAACAAACACTTTCACTAACCAGTGGGTGGAGAAGATAGTGGGGTTACCAAACACTTTCACTAGCCAGTGGGTGGAGAAGATAGTGGGGTTAACAAACACTTTCACTAGCCAGTGGGTGGAGAAGATAGTGGGGTTACAAACACTTTCACCAGTCTGTGGGTGGAGAAGGGAGTGGGGTTAACAAACACTTTCACTAGCCAGTGGGTGGAGAAGACAGTGGGGTTACCAAACACTTTCACTAGCCAGTGGGTGGAGAAGATAGTGGGGTTACAGACAAACACTTTCACCAGTCTGTGGATGGAGAAGACAGTGGGGTTAAATTGCATTCACATCGGGCTTTGGGTGGAGGAGAGAGAGTGAGAATAACCCCCTGGGGTCGAGAGCTTCGCCAGTGACACTCAACAAGATGAATCGATCTTTCCTTAACATTCCGATAATTAACTTCATAAGACTGTTTCATACAAATGAGACAGAAACATTGACAGAAACCGTAGAGTCATGGCTTTCTAATGTGCCCAGTGGTAAACTAATATACTTTTAAATGTGGAGAATTATGCAAAAAATCTCACCTTATTCTCACATTATTCAGTCATTATTCAGGTGCCCGTCCAATTAGTAGCAGCTCCATTTATACGGTAACTACGTGATAGTCGGTCTCACCGTTTGGAGAGAGGCGATGCCATGTGCGTTAGCACCCACTGTAAACACAACAAAATGTCATACAGTTTGAAGAATCCGTTGCATCTTCTGAGGTACGGCTTGCACAGGAAGTACTTCATGCTATTCGGGAGAGCGACAATGAAAATAACAACTCATGAGGTCCTGATTATTGTGTACAGTTCCATTACCATACTTTACCATTGCTTGTTCAGTCCGCATGTATTCAAATTACCGATGTAACGACTACAGAGGACTACAAGAGGAAACGCCCTGTAGTTTTTTTTTGTAGCTGCCTATTAGTATGACTGGTGTTGGGTGTATGATACAAATACTAAAGATAAAAGATAAAGAGCAAACACTGAGTATTTTACGCTGAGTATCTCACAAACATATGAAGTTGGTCTGCATATATGTGTATGAATATGTGAATGGATTATTGATAGTTCTCAGTGTTGTTAGGCTGTCTGTTTTGTATGTCTTATGAACATGCTAACTTACCTTGCATATATGTGTATGAGTATGTGAATAGATTGTTGGTAGTTTTCAGTGTTTTTAGGCTGTTTTTTCTGCTTTGGGGAAAGGTGTTAGCTCAGGTAGGAAGGGATGGGCTGCTACCTGAGCTCAGGTGAGAATGTTCTGCTACCTCATGAATATTAAATTCAGAGAGGCCTTGAGTTGAAAGATAACAGGATAAGTTTAGGATCTTAGCCATTTAGTCATATATGTCTTCAGATTTTCTGAAACATTTTGGTATCTTTACATACCCAATATCTTACTGAACAAATTTCAGTGACCAAAACAATTTGATACTATTGGTTTGTGTATGCTTTCACAACATTTCTGTACATGATCAAAACTAATGTTTAGAGTTTGTGTGTTTTTAGAGCAAACTGCATATTACCCAAACCGACTTACTGCAGCCATATTACTGTAGCTGAGTTTGTGCTGAAAACAAAAATATGAAGCAGTTTGAACTCACTGTGAGTAAAATTGATGACATTTACACAAACGTTGGAGCACAGCACAATCACCAGATTTCCTGAATTTACCCTCAGACCCCAGGGGGTTAAAGCACACTCTCTCCAGAGTTTGGGCAGAGGACAGCACAGATCCCACGCACATGGGAATCGTCATGGGGCATCACTGGGAACGATGGGCTATGCGAGAAAACCTCAACGATCATCAACATCCTGATGAAATGCAATACAATTCACCACCTGGTGAGCACAATGAGAGAGAGGAGGGAGAGAGAGAGAAAGGGGGAGAGGTAATGATATATTATTAGCTCACTACGGTTATTTTTTAGATTGTGTGTTGATGGCTTAATGTATGTAAATGTACATACGGTAAGCACTGGCAATATAATAATTATCTTGTCATGCTAATGAAGACACTTGAACTTGAGAGAGGGAGTGAGCGAGAGTGGGGGAGATTGAGACAGGAAGAGAAAAAGGGAAGTGAGAGAGAAAGTAAAAGAAAAGAGAGTTGAAAGAGATAGGGCAAAGAAGAGAAGGAGATGGAGAGATAAAGAAAAGGAAGGATGAAGGTAGGAAAGAGCAAGGGAGGGAGAAGCAGAGGAGAGGTTATAGAGCGAGGGATAGAGAAACAGAGACACAGAGAGAGAGAGAGACCCGGGGACCATGGCTAATTACAGTCTTAGATCTGACAGGCAGCGCTAACGATGATGGCAGGGGCCGGTCTCATCAGGCATGGCTAATCTGATCTCAGTGTCCTCAGTGGATGAAGTGACATGGCCCGAGAGAGCCAGCTTAACCCCGTACGAGAGCTACCGGCGGCGGGCTCAAACACACTCAAACCACCTTACACACCAATTCTGCTATACCCCTGCCAGACCAACCAGAGCCAGGCTCGAAAACACTCAAACCACCTTACACACCAATACTGCTATACCTTTTACCAGACCTACCAGAGCCAGGCTCAAACACACTCAAACCACCTTACACATCAATACTGCTATACCCTTTACCAGACCTACCAGAGCCAGGCTCAAACACACTCAAACCACCTTACACATCAATACTGCTATACCCCTACCAGACCAACCAGAGCCGGGCTCAAACACACTCAAACCACCTTACACATCAATACTGCTATACCCTCTACCAGACCTACTAGAGCCGGGCTCAAACACACTCAAACCACCTTACACATCAATACTGCTATACCCTTTACCAGACCTACTAGAGCCGGGCTCAAACACACTCAAACCACCTTACACATCAATACTGCTATACCCCTACCAGACCTACCAGAGCCGGGCTCAAACACACTCAAACCACCTTACACATCAATACTGCTATACCCCTACCAGACCTACCAGAGCCGGGCTCAAACACACTCAAACCACCTTACGCATCAATACTGCTATACCCCTACCAGACCTACCAGAGCCGGGCTCAAACACACTCAAACCACCTTACACATCAATACTGCTATACCCCTACCAGACCTACCAGAACTCAGCGCAAACCCACACAAACCCACTACACATCAGTGCTGCTACACCCCATACCAGAGCCTTCATAGTGCTCTGTGCAATGATAAGAAGATTTTTGTGAGCTTTTTTGTGTGTGTGTGTGTGTGTGTGGGTGTGGGTGTGTGTGTGTGTGTATGTGTGTGTGGGTGTGTGTGTGTGTGTTTGTGTGTGTGTGCGTGCGTGTGGGTATGTGTGTGTGTGTGTGTGTGTCTGTGTGTGTGTGTGTGTGTGTGTGTGTGTGTTGTGTGTGTGTGTGTGCGTGTGTGTGCGTGTGTGTGTGTGCGTGGGTATGTAAACTGGCTGATGGTTGTGCACTAAAAGCTGTGGGGAAAAATCAGTGTCAAAAATAGCCAAATTGAGATTAGTAGGTTTGAGTTCCTTGATCTTGGGATCAAGGTCAATGAAGTCAATATCAGAATGGACATTGATTTAAACCATCGGGCAACACACTGTCTCTCCATCTCAGCCACGGCTCCATTTTCAGCAAAAAATGAACAACACCTAATAACAGACAAAATATTACTTTTTTAAAATTATCTGCAGACTGCAGGGACTGTCCAAATGGTTCCAACTTTATTCAGAATTTTAGTTAAAAAGGGCAGGGGAGTTAAAAAATTAAAGCTATTATATATGTCATTTTGACAGGTTCATGGAAAGGTTAAATTTTTTAACAGAAATAAGTCAACTAAGAATGGAAAAAAGATGAAGGGATTCTCTTTCACCGCTCAGTTTGGCTTTTCCTCTCTTTTCTTTTCATCACTTTACATTATTAATATGAAATCTCAGATGTCAAACATTAGAAAACTCAATTCTCAAAATAACCTACGTGATAGAAATAAACCTCCAAAAAGTGGCACTTATAAGATAATGGAAAAAAATTAGAGATATATGTTAGCACTTCCACTGTAAAATGACCCAGTCTTAACATTCTGCCAAAGTTATAACAACACTTTACATGAAGTGGATCTTATGCAGCTTTTATTATATGATAATAAGTACTTAATAATTTATACTAACCATTTTCATGATCACAAATTAATTTTATAACCAGGCCACACCAAATGGTTTTCATAAAGTCTGACAGACGCTTGTGTTGTAACAGTGACATAATGGTCTTCGTTATATGGTCTGTCAGCTTAAGTTGGTTGTTATAACTTGGTCATAATGTGTATGTGTGGCTGATTATGGCATAATAATGTAGACTAACTTAAATGCAGTGCTGCCAGCATGAGGGAAAGAGAAAGTTTGATGAAGAGAACAGGCCATTCATCACCTTGGCAGACTTCCTCAGTCCAGAACAAGTTTAAACAATTCTTTCACTGTGTCCATCTCAGACTTAAACAATACAACTTAACTGAGACGTGCAGCGTACTGCTTTCAGTTACAGAGCCGCCATCTTATTTCTCCAAACATTCTCACAGATTATGTTTTTTCAGGTGGTGAGCTGCTTTTGATGCCTTGTTGCTACTGAGTGAAGGTAAAAAAGTCCCATTAGCCTTTTTTGTCTCATCCGGCTTCATGTAGTTATGCTGGCAAACCTGTACATGCATACATAAAATGGACCCATTCTGGCCCAACTGGTTTGTGGGCAGATTTCTGGTTCCAAATGGCCTCTGTCCTCAACCGAGAGTATTTTGGATAGCAGAGCAGTTTTTTTCAATTTTCGCTCTGTACCACATGAGATGAAAACATTTTACTTTGTACCACGTTCATTACTACACATTCATAACTTATTTTCCTGTGTCATATATTAATTATAACATATTAATAACAAAGTTCACTTTGTAACACATTAATGACAACACATTAATAACAGATAGATTAACAATGATCTAAACTGTAATCTTAACTGACATTGAAAAAATATTTTTAACACTCATGACATTTTTGTGAATGTGTGTTACTTTGTCACCATCTGACATTTCTGTCACTTATTAAAAATGGGACAGACTAATTAGCCTTAGAAACTTGCATATATTTGGATGATTAAGATACATTCATAATTTTAAGGTGATAATTGAATATAAAAAAAATGTAATGACGTTTCATGTCTTTTACATTATTTGAAAATCATCCTGACTCTAAACAAATGTAATATTTAATATAATATACAAACAAAAGTTTGGGGTTCATTTTCAAAATATTACACACAAATATGTAAGAAATTCCTATCAGGTGTTTTTCTTGATATAAATGTATTGTGTATTAGTGTCTGCAGTATCCCCACATTAAATATCCTCTGCAGTCCAACTAACACGTTAGTGGCATAGATTATGAATATATTTTTATGTATGTACTGAAGGCTAAAGCACCTTCATACAACAATTTGCCAGCTGCATATCTGCTAGGCTATGACATCTGTGCATTTTTTAACCTCCAATCAGAATGTGGCAGAAACCAATTGCTCACAGGTAATTCGTGCTACCCTGACAGGACGCACAAAGAACAGACTTCATGTCTGAGTGACAAGCTGTGTGGAGCTGGCATGAAAACATGGATTAAGGGGATACAGTCTAATTCTGACATGTCAAATAAAAGGTTAAAATACCTTCGGGAGAAACAAGGATTAGGACATAATGCAGCAATTGTTTGTTTCGGGGCCGGGGGGTATCTGTCGGCGGCGTCTAATTCTCATTCGCAATGAGAGGAAACAGTTTGAGAAGATTCCCGAACGCGTGGCACACAGCTCAAGGGTGCGTGTATTTTTCACTAAACCGAATTCTTCTGGCAGTGTAACACCGCGCTTAAACGGATTATGCGCCACAGCCGAACTGAAACATCATTTGAAGTGAATGCTGGCTATTACTGAATCATATTCAAATGTCAGTGAAGTCAGGTGGAAGTCTGCCTGTTTTGTTTGGCATTTACTGCCAAGCAGGGTTCGCTTTCATGGATTTGCCCCCATCTGTGTTAGCATGTCACTTGTTAACACTGTTCTGTCTCCGTCATTAAGAATATGTGAAGACAGGGCTACCGTTTGCTGCAAATCCAACAGATAACAGGATTAATTTACAGCAAATATGTGGACAGATTGTACTGTGGCTCTTACTTTGGTAGGCGAGGGGAGGGGTAATTTTGGGAGACTGTGTGTGTTTTGTTGCGCTGATCATGTCTCTGCACGTTAGCTGAGTTGTGCTAATTTCTACTCCAAGTTTAGCAGCATTGTTTTAGCTGCCCATTCCCTCCTGTAATGACACCTACCTCAAGACCAGAGTCCCCAAACTTTAGGTCTGGAGTACTACACTACATTCAGTCAGAGATGTAAATGGAGCACCTTTGTGCTGTTTAGACACCAAAAACCAGCAGTTACTGCGGCCCTCCAGGACTGGAGTTAAACCTGCAGACATTGTGGCCCTCCAGGACTGGAGTTAAACCTGCAGACACTGTGGCCCTCCAGGACTGGAGTTAAACCTGCAGACACTGCGGCCCTCCAGGACTGGAGTTAAACCTGCAGACACTGTGGCCCTCCAGGACTGGAGTTAAACCTGCAGACACTGTGGCCCTCCAGGACTGGAGTTAAACCTGCAGACACTGTGGCCCTCCAGGACTGGAGTTAAACCTGCAGACACAGTGGCCCTCCAGGACTGGAGTTAAACCTGCAGATGCTGCAGCCCTCCAGGTCTGGAGTTAAACCTGCAGACACTGTGGCCCTCCAGGACTGGAGTTAAGCCTGCAGACACTGCGGCCGTTCAGGACTGGAGTTAAACCTGTAGACACTGTTCATATGGATAATTAAGTTGTGTGATAAATTGATCACTTGAAATAAAAGTTGAATGACAGATCAAACCATCACATCTTGCAATTATAGGAGCGCCAGTACCAAGAAAAATAAAGCGAATGAACCAAAATGAAGCAAATGGACTTTGATCAGTGGTAATCGTGTTCTGCAGCAAAGTTAATCAGAAACTCATAAAATACATGACAGCTAAGGGGAATGGAACAAATTGTTGACAAGCTTTCCCCCCTCCTCAGTTAAATTAAGAGTTATTCAGCTGAAAAGGACATGTGTGTAACAGTCAGATTTGATGGAAAAGATTGAATAATGGTAATGAATTTGGTAACATTACATTTTAAAAATTGAAAACAATTTACATCTCATTTAAAATAGAGTCACTTTTATGTGAGACTGATATGAGACATCTGACACCATCATGCAGCTGTCAACCCAGTCACACACACACACACACACACACACACACACACACACACACACACACACACACACACACACACACACACACAGTCCATACTTTGTTGATGCTCATTTTCATGGTCATATCCCTCAATGATAACTGCACTATGGAGAAAATTCAAATTCACCAGTAAATTGGTGGATTATGGTAACAAGACAAAAAGGGCAGCAGGTGTCACAACTGATTATACAAAAATTGAAATGAAATTAGCAGAAATATGCAAACAATACTCATTATGCACTTTAAAGTTACCAGTACAAGATCACATTAAAGGATGACGTACTTAAATCACATTCATTATCTCTTACGTTTATGAATTCTGGATTTTCAAATAGTCCAGGATAGATAACTTGAATAGGTTTCTATAGTGGAAATAAAGTCTAAAATGTGGATCAATTGTCTTAAAGTAAATGTATTATACTTCTACAGATAAAGAGGAAGTTCAGTAAATATTGCAGTAATAAAAATAACTAGCAGGGTGTGTTCAGAGTGCCCTTTCCGCTTATGGAGTTGTCACAGTCTTAATGACACATCTGGTCCAAGCCAGACATTCCAGCTCCACAGATTGCGGGGTTATGGAATGAAAAGCAATTAACGGTGATTTCACCTGGAGGAGATGGAGGGGACGTTGGCAGGCTCCCTCCCCCAGGAACAGGGACATGTGTTTGCATCACGGGCACCTGCTCACCTCAAAAGAGATTCGGCGCATAACAAGATTGGGTGTTCCTCTCTCCAACTTTTTCAGGTTCACTTTGCCGTTGTTACAAAAAAAATTAAAAAAAAAGTCTTTCAATGACTTCAGTGGGGACCAGACGAGATGTTACGCCAGGCTGAGGAGGAAAAGCAAGGCTTTGCAGAAAAGCATGCGGCCTGCTGTCATGTCCTGCCATGGGGAGGAAAAGGCTGAGGTCACCATGCTAATTCTCTCTGCTGTTGATACCCTAGCACATCAATGGTCTGCAGGGTTTTCTGTAAATAATATCCGGGAGTCGTTACAGTGCCACAATGCCATGTGGACCGATTTTGCAACAAATGTATGAAAATATGTATAAATGAAGGTGGAAATAAAAACAAAAAATGTGTTTGTGAATGTTTTTTTTTTGTTAAATGCGTAGATTTTAATGTATAATTCAAGCAGCGCAACAGACTTCAGTAATTCATTGCCCTGTACCGCAAATTCACTTCTTTTAAAAACATTCTGGGGAGACCCTGGTCAGTAAAGATGTCTTTCATACTTTTTAAGGACCTTTAAAAAAAAAAAAAAAACACTGAGTCTAATCTATTGAGTGCCATTGAAGGAAAAAGTCAAGATGTTCCAGTGTTCGGTCTGAGGGTTAGACTCAGTCAACATTCCTGTGCAGTATTATCAGTTCTGTCTCTCTCCTGAACTCAACTACTCTTTGCAGGCATTATATTACAAAATGATAGTGTAGTGGGGGGGGGGGGGTGCAGTGTAGCATAATGGTATGGGAGATTGAGCTTAGGGGTTACTGGATCATTCCCTAAGAGGACAGTGCAGTGGTACCCTTGAGCAAGATACTTAACCTCAACTACCTCAGCAAATGTCCAGCCATATAAAAGGATAGCAGGTAAAAATACACACTGAATGAGCCTCTCTGGACAGGCGCCTTGAGGGGAATGTGAAATGGACCATGAGGGTGGCGGCTGAGGCGAATCTGCCCCCTTCGATGCGTCAGGCGCTTTGACATCTGTGCATTCAAATCTCAATTACGCCATTACCAGATATGGCTGGAGATCCACATTGGCAATTGGCTTTGCCTCACCGGGAAAGCTTAAGGGTTACGCTGGTTAGGGCATCATTCTCTAGTGTCCTCTCCTGGTTAACCAGAGTTAGGCTTAGACTTATGGTTAGGGTCACATGACACAGTCAGTTGTATGCTGTGTCACCATTTGATGACATAAGCAATACATCACGTCTTACGGTCTTAAAAATAAGTTCAACTTTTTCTTAACAAACAAATGACTTGAGTTCATTTTAGTGATTGCCGAACTTTCCAAACAGTGTTTGTTGTTTGCGACAGCAAAAAATAGCACTTCAACTCAACAGAGAATCAAAGTTAAGGACAAACATCGGCGGAATCCAGGTCACGGTCTCACGTCTGTCTGGGTGCGAATGAAGCAATAAGCGGCAAGAAGGCAAAAGATAATCACATGCAAACAGCTCTCTCATTACGGCGAAGGGTTTGGCACAATAACGCATGGGTCTGATTACACTCACAAAGCTGGGCCCGGAAAGAAAGGGAATAACTCACACCCAGTCCTAACATCTTTGTTTAAAGAGCGAAGAGGATCTCCGCCGTTTCCAGCTTGTTTGATGATGGAAGTCCATGGGCTGCGGCAGCCAGCCTTTGCTGGGAATGGGAGCTCAGAGCATGGGCCTCTCGGCTGTGCGCATTGACTCTGGGACGGTGTCATTAGGGAAACACACATGTGGGATTTATGCAGAAATAGAACTCAATTGCAGCTTGACCCACTCTTCTGTGCTGCATATTAAACAGGGGGAATATATAAACAATGAATGTTTTATCTCCCAGCACTTTCACTCATAATGCATACTCTGTCAACTTTTGTGATTTTATTCATGTATTTTACTTGTAATGATGGATATATGGATAAAACATAAATAGGAATAAACAACTTTGTGGGATAAACCATGAAATTCCTCTGATTCACGTTCCTTCAGCCCTTCAGATATGCCGATTATATGTCACTAGAGAATGAAGAAGTCAGCATGTACCTGGGTAGGCATCCAGCTGACCAGTAGGGGGCGATAGAGACCAATCAGACTAACTAACTTAACAGGCTGAACTGAGCCATTTGTCACCTTGCTAATGGGGACCTCCAGCCATGGCCAGTGATGGTGTGGCTGGGGCTTTAGCGACCAATCACAGGGCCCATGCCCCCCCCCCATTACCTATATTAGTTGCCATGCTTTTTGCTGGATGCTGTATAGCATAGTATAGTGTAGTACAGTATAGACTCAGGTGGCCATGGAAACAAAAAGGGCTGAGAAACTAAAGACTGAGCAAGTGCGTCATCTTTATTTGCACAAGCGCTGGGAACAAAATGCTCAGACAAAACCGACAGAGCTAAACCTGGAAATAAGGTGTAACACAGGATTTATGTATTTTCTATTAAAATATTTCTGTTTAATAGTTCTGCAAACTGTGTCTGCATAAATAAAAATGATTTCTTTTCCCCCACCTCCGTGATATAAAAGTACTCACTGGAAAACGAGCAATAAAAGGGAGTGAGATGGAGGAAAAGACAGTTAAAAAAAATCTGTTAAAAAAACTTTTTGGGTGCTTGTGAACCAAGGCAAGCGTTGAGGGAGGAAGAACGAAGAACGCTTGAGGCCATGAGAATTTCACACATGCAGACAAATGAGAGCCCGGATCTCATTCCCCCAACACAACCGTGGAGTAATAAACTAAGAATCGGCCCCGCTGTGTCAAAGCTAATTGGATGATACACTTAAGTATGTAATGAGCGACCCGCTGTGCAAATATGATCCACTTCAGACGGCAGCAGAAACTCAGGTTAACAGACATCCGTTCTGTGATAAATGCTGGTTTCAGCCCTCATGCATGATAAGATTGCTGTTCTGGGGTTAGCTGATAGACATTTAACACCCTACTCAACAGTCACTTAGGTGAGAATTCAGTCTAACTGCATAGAATCCGGGGTTTAAGTGGTTTTGTGTTCAGGGCCCGGATTCAATCTGTGGATTCAACTGCGTCTTTAATTTTAGGCTTAGAAATAAATTGAGTAATGTGATCATTTTTTCAGTGCAAATGTAGATGTGTTCAACGATGGATGCTCAATGAACTGATTTGTGAATGAAAAACTACTGACTTGTATTTAATTGTGTGTAAAAATGAAAGAGAAATGTTAATTGATTCTGGAGCAGTTTGAATCAGGTGAGAGAAAATAAGTCAAATTAACGTAAGTTTTCGTTTGTAACTCATTTACATTTTGTGATCTCAAATAACATTTATGTCGATTTACCATGACAACTGAAAACATAAACATAACATGACTATCTTCACCTGCGCAACAATGTAAAACAGTTTTAAGTTTAGCAGCTTGAGTGACACTCAAATTACGCCTCACGTCCTCCCTCCCGACCCCCCCCCCCCCACGCCCACCCGACGCAGCTGCTGTGTTTTATTTTGAGTGAATAAAGGTCATTTAGGCAGGTGACAGGCAGATCTGGTGGAAAGAGTAAATGTGACAATTAAATCCTAAATACCATATGTCACTGTCCTCGGAGTATGCCAGCGACATCAATACACATTACACGGCTGCCAGTATGATGGGAGTTTGATCAGGCTGCAGAGTTTGACCTGGAACACTGGGGAGGTTTGGGCATCATTAAGAAGCTCCATGTCAGTCCAATAATGTCATTGTTTCCCTTCCTTTCTTCCTTTCACTGACTTGATTTTTTTTGTTAAAATGTACACAAAAGAAAGATTGTGTTTGTGTTTTTTTTTCAAAGGAAGGATGATCAAGGCTGTGCTTCTCTGTGGGATTGTTTTTAAACAAGAGGGTGGGGTTATCACCTCCAGCCGTTTGTTGAGAGTGTCAGAAGAAATACCTTTTTTTCATCTGTTAAATCTGTTCTGTTTCTACTTTTAAACTTCTCTGTGCAAAGTGAGGTGGAGCCATGACTGTAAACATACTGGCCATGACAAGAATATGCCAGGGTTTATACAAGGACAGAGTGTATATGCACCTCACACACACACACATGCAAGCATGCACACACACACACACATAGACACACATATACATACACACTCACCCGCGCCTGCAACCACACTGTCCAGTCTTGGTACCCTTGGGAAAGTCCATCTGCTTCTTCATATTTCAGCATCACCCGCCCCCCCTCGCCCCCCCTCCCTGCCCTCCTCTTTACCTCTTCCTTCTGGACTCCTGACACCACCATGCCAAATTAGATACCAATTAGTGATTTTTTTCGCCTTAAATTGCTGTTTTCTTGAGCAGCTCTGGACACTGTGGGTGAGGGCAGAGCCAGGCCACAGGGGCGCTATAGATTTGAGTTTAAAAATGCCCTCTTTACTTAACGCACGATCATTGGCCTACACACTGTATGTAGTTCGTCCCCACGTTGTATCATTTTCCATTAGAGAAATGAACCTGCTTTCACTCTGAACTTTCAGTTTCCCGTGGTTGTTTTAAAATTCCCAAAAAATCTAACTCAATGAAAAAATTAATAGCTTCAATGTCATTTGGAAGAATATGAATTAGAAGAACGATATAACAGAAGGACTATCGATCGAGCACAGTAACTTCTTTATTTAATGGGTTGAACATTTCTGTGCTTGGTTGCATCCTTTGCTGAATTGAAAATACTGTTTTAAAAAAGCATAGCGATTAGGTGATATTGCCTGAAGTTGTGGACCTTATTGATTTACCTTGGGAACAATGTCTTAGAAATCATTTAGAAAAAAAAAAGATATAAAGTAAAAAAGAATAAACACAGGCAGTGCTAAAGGCATGTGAATATCAGAGTTAACCTATCTGAAACATCTCATTCCAAGTCACGTATGATTTCCTAAGATCATTATTGGCTGAAATGGTTACTGGTTAAGGATGGAACACTGCATAGTACATGTAAATGATAGCCAGGGACAACAGAACCTATGGTTCTTATGTTTTCCTTCACACCAGAGCTTATTGGAGCATTTTCAGCAAGCAAAAACTTGAACTACAAAATAGTTTTCTTTTGTTTAATGGATTCTACCAGCGGAACAATAGTCAGCGAGTATGTGTGTGTGTGTGCGTGCGTGTGTGTGTGTGTGTGTTTGTGTGTATGCATCTCTGTGTGTTTTAGGTATAAATATATATAGATGAATTCGGTATGCTGGTATTTGTTTGTTACGGAAAATCTTTAAATGAGCTGATGAATACATGTGTATCAGTTCTACAATATTCTATTTTAACACAGTGCATAAACGGCTCATAGCCATTTCCATACTATTGTAAAGTCATTATATGATAAGTGGATTTTAGTTTCTAGGCAAGATGTGTAAGCTGAGTATGTTGAATTTTTTCTAAAACTACACCTCATTTTCTCAAAAATCTAAACATGATCCACAATACCATTTGTGGTAAAATTGCACAAATCATCGGCAAAATGAAACGTTTCAGTCAAACCCATAAAAAAACCTCTTCTAAAAAAAGACAATCTGCATCAAAATGACACACAGACAAAGCACAAGGCAGAGCTCTTGCTTCAGGTTTAGCTGAATTGATACAAGTGGTTTGATGCATGAGTTAGAATTTGTGGTCATTGTGTCTCAGGTCCCAGTGCTCTTATGTGAACAATGGAAGAAAAAACTGCAAAAACTTTCCGATGGTTTTGCCTCATACTTGATTACAATCAGAATTTCTCTTTGGTCCACAGAACAGCTGACCCACCAGCAGCTCATCCAGCAGAGTCTGTTTCCACGGCAGCCTATACTTGCTACCAACTGAGGGGGGGTGGGGGGGAGACAGTTTTTACCAAGTAATGGGGAGTAAATAAATGAATGAGGGAGACAGAGGGAGAGAGAGGGAGACCAGGTTGACAGGAGTCGGGATTGAGGGAGGGAGAGAAGGAAAGAGGGATGAAGGGAGAGAGGGATGGAGAGAAAGGCTGTGAGGCGAAAGAAGCTTTTCACTAACCTGTCAGAAGGACAAGCTGCAATCCATCACCTCCGATAGTCCACAGTTTGTCTAGCCTAAATGCCAAAATACAAAAGTGAATTAGTCTGTGAAAATCCCTTATTTATGAGAAACGGTGGTATTCACTGACAGGTTGCCACTCAGAAAGGAACAAATTTAATCTGTTATAACTGGAAGGAAACAAAGCAATCAAATCCATAAACTCCGCCTGCTTGTTTATAGCAATGACATTTGTTTTTAAAGAATCCCTGATAGGTGCCATCCTTGTGTATATTTATGGGTAATATTCTAGCCCAGCAGCACTCAGCAAATGGAGCCAGATTATTACGAAGCGATGCCAAGAGAAGGGAAAGTGGTAGTGTACACACATTAAGGTAAAACTGATTCATGAGCAGATTAATTCCAGTCTGCAGGTGATTTCTCTGCAGGCGATTTTGGTTGTTGGTGCCAGGATCCATCCTGAAAAAACGGGATAATTTCACAAACTTCATCTCTCTCTCTCTCTCTTGCACACACACACACACACACACACACACACACACACACACACACACACACACACACACACACACACACACACACACACACACACACACACACACACACACACGCACGCAAGTGGATGCACAGACACACATTTGTGCACAAACACACAGATGGACACACATGCACACATTAAAAAATACACATATGCATACACACACACACATGCACACATGCATATACACAGATACACACATACACACATACACACACTCACACACACAAGCACAAATACATGCTCACTCTCTTTGCAGTATTTAACAAAAATAACAAGAAGAAACAAGAGTAGCTTTTTTCCCGTATTCAGAGCAGGAAGCAGGGAAAATGAGGACACTGATCTGAGGAGAAGTGACCCTGGGACGGAATCAAACCGTCGCAGAGCTCAGGAGAACACAGCGGCGCATCATGTGGCCTGTCGCCGCGGCGATCCCGCCACTCTGACAGTGCAATTAAAGCTCCTCTGGCTCCCGAGGCCCTCTGTTTACTGTCCTCCGAGACCAATAAATCGCTTCCATATTTGTCACAATGAAAATTTTATTACCACCAGGAGTAGGTGCGCGGGGCCCTAGATGTAAAACAGCTGCCCAATTAAATGTGTGCCAAGGACTGTACACAAGGCTCTTGCGCTGCCACTCTCAGGGTGATCCTGATGCCGTGGACAAGTCCTGGAGGAGTCCAACGTCTCTTCCACACCGCTCTCACCGTTCCCCGGCAGCGCGCGAACTGCAGTCTTCAAATCAGCTCTATTTCGTCCCTAAGTCACTTACGGGACTTTGTTGTCACCAGTCGTCATTACAGTCTTCCTCTCGACAATCTCGGGAGAGGAAATGAACGTTGCCCGGAATTCAATCAACATTTGCACTCAAGTTTTGGTGATGACTTAATGAAAGAGGTTTTTAAATTCACAATTAATTGTTTGTACCCCCACCCCCAACCTTAACTCACAGTCAGGAAAAATGCTCTTAAATTTGTCAGGCAAGTAAATGAAGAACACTTTTGTAGCAGAATTCAGACCTGAAATTTAATCTTTTTTTTTTTCATTTAGAGTCATTTTTAATTCCTCTGGAAATAATCAAAGTGTCTTGTGCCAGTTTGATTTTAAAGAGCAGTACAGTGTCATACCAATCAAAACTGATTGATTAATAGAAACAGAACAGAAGCATCACTTGTCATCTTTTCACTGGAGTAATAAATCTTTAAAAGGAATATAATTGTTCACTTAAAATGTATTGTCAAAGTGGACAACAAGCAGCAGAATGATTTAATTTGCACAATGTCAGTTTCCATGGAGATATTCAAATGGATTGCTTTAAAACGTGCAGTAGCTTTCTTTGGAGGAAAAAAAAACACAGAAGTTGTATTAAATTGTCATGTTAATAGAAAATAGTCACTTTATTTTGTAGTTTTTTGTTCTTGTATTTGACAAAAAGAAAAGAGACACTTCAAGATCAAATCTAAAAAAAGAAAACAAAAAAAACCTGAGACCTCATGCCAAATCTCTTTCCCACTCATTTATAGTCTGTAGCTTAAGAAATGCTATGCTGCCACTATTGCGCTACTATGACTAGCAATCATAATCATAAAATTATTATTATTTATAAAAGACATTTTATACAACATTGCAGCTCAAAGCACTCCACAGAATACCACACAAAATCCATAAAAAGGCAACAATAAAACCAAATAGGAGGCAGTAAAACAAATGGAAACATCAGAAATAAAAGAGACATATGTATGTGCAGTAATTTAAAAAAAAGTGAAAACAAAACACCAGTAAGAACAAAGATAAAATCACAATGATCTAAAAGCCATCTCTTTTTTTCTTGGTTTCAGATGGTGCTACTTTAATGACTCTCTGATCTGCCTGAATCGGGTATCCCACAGTGGGGGCAATAGAACTAAAAGTAAGCTTCTCTGCTGTTTTTGTAATTTACTCTTGGAATACATAGGAGACTGTCTTCAAAAGATCCGAGGGCCCTTTGCGCAGATACCTAATTACAAAGGCCAGCTATGTTTTTCTGGCAGTGCACCAGTCAATGTTTTAAAAACCAATAAAAGAATTTTAAAATCAATTCTGAATCTCAGGGGCAAGCAATGCAAAGATACAAGCAGAGGAGTAATGTATGCTCTCTTCGTGGTTCATTTAAGGATTCTTGCAGTTCCATTTTGCAGAAGTTGGAGATCATCTCCATTTTAGTTTTGGAGGAGCACAGAAAAGGGCAATAACTTGTCCAATCTACTAGTTACAAAAGCATGCATCTACCTGTCTGTGTCAGCTTGCAAGAGGAAGGGTGTTCTCAAATGGGCGAAGGCCAGCTTTTTTTACACTTTTTGCATCTTTGTGATCCTCCGATGATGATGATATAGGCAATATGTGATTTTGATGGTGCATTTCCCCAGCACAAAGAACGAATGGCTCATCATCTACAAAATCACAGGAACCAAACGGCACAGCTGCCTGTCCTGAATCGGTGGAAGAGGATTCCGGAGGGAGTGCTTCTGTGTTTTGGTGGGGAAATGAAGAAAGTCCAAAAAAAAAAAAGAGATTAACTTCAGGTTTGTTTTTTGGCTCTAGATTCCCTCGGCCCTTAGATACGCGCTCTCTCTCTCCCTCCCTCTCTCTGAGACTTAGATCCAATAATAAGGACGTCTTATCCTGATTCAGCTGGAGAAAATTCTGAGGAAATTTATGGAGCTGGTTGAGCTATCAATAGCAAATCCACAGCTGAGCATCATAAGCGTGGCAATGGAAATTAGCACCAGTGTTACTGAAGATTTTCCCAAAGGTAATCCTTCATAGGGAGAAGGGTATTGGGCAAAGAATAGATCCCTGTGGAACCCCCAAGTTAATATGAGCTACACAAACTTTAACAGACAGGATTTACCAGAGAAAAATTGGTCCAGCCAGGTATGAATCAAACTGTTCAATAAATGTTCCAGAAAGAACTGTCCATTTTACAGGAATCTATCAAGATATTTTGGCAGCACTAAGATCTGACAGAAGACGAACCCACAGGTCACCAGCATCGATACTCAGCCAAATATCAACCGCACAAAAACTTCTTGATTATAGGAGTGGCACTGAGAAGTCATCTAGGTGTCTAAAAACCAATTTTCTGAGAATCCATTTCTTTAGGAAATGGAGGTTAACTGTGAGCATCATATAACTAAGAAATGAACAATCCAAGGGAAACATTTTATTTGGCATCTGCATATCAATCAGCCCAAATGAATTTGTGACAGCTCTGCATGGTGCACTTGAGCTGCCTGACTCTGAAACATGGAGCTATCTACGGTGCTTATCTGCTCTAGAAAATATACAGCAAGTGCTGTATATCACAGTGATATAAGGAAACAAGCTCACTGCCCAAAACAAAAAACAGCAGTGTAATTTGGATTAATCAATCTATCAATTGTTGAAAAAGGCAGTTTGGGAATATTTATATTATCTTAGGTAAACGATGCAGTCCTGCTGTTCTTATCGGTCTGATGTAAATTGCTGTTCTCTAAAGTTGTCGAGGTGTACCTTTGTTTTTATGTGTCCTCATTCACATTCTGCCCTCTGACAGTTGGGTAATTTTATCATTTTTTCCAATGGTGTCTCAAGCTTCAGTGTTAACTTTCTTATTTTATCTGGAGAGCCAACACTGAATGTAATCTAACTTTGCTACTAAAACTGTAGATGAACTCATTAGCGGTGAATGATTTAATTGGTTTGAGTTTTACAAGTTTCTGAAACCCTGTCTGTTGCAGCAGAGTGTAAGGGCTTCTTACTAATGCATTAAACTGTGTCCATTTCCACTGGCAACCTGACCTCAAAGACTACATATAAATGATCAGGGCTTAGCACAATGCGACAAGCGTAGCCCTCTACAAGTGACCAAAACAAGAGTAAGGCACTGAGGGTTCAGTCAACTACTGAAACGGAGTGAAAAGAGCATTTTTAAAATACATACTGTATGTGTTGTCCATATGCAAGTTAGAATCAACAAGAGTGATCTACCATTTTTGGTAAATATAACAGCAATTCTGCAAATTTAGGAGAAAAGAGCAAGTTTTTCCCCTGAAAGGTGATGAATACTAGCAATGAGGACAGGGGGCTCAAAACCAAGAACTAAAGCAATAATTAAGCAATATTTAAGGAGTAAAAATACCCCTAAGTCATTTTAGTTGTATTTAAGAGCATCTGAATAAATATTTGGTAAGATAATACCTCTCATATCTCGCCTTATGGCTCGAGAAAAGATGTAACTCATGAGTGATGTCTTTATTGGAGAGTCAACACCATCTGTGCCGGGCCACGTTTCAGTTAAAAATAGACAACCAAGTCTATACTCCAGGATATGATCATTAAGTAAACATGTCTTTGACACCACTGCTATAACATCCAGTTCCGCAAAACTGAGCAGAGAATAAGTGAAAAGGTTTCACACAGAGCTGCCTTGAAGTGGAATTGTTTTGTGTTGTCTCGGCGACAGGTGGTACTTGGGTGGATACAACTGATTTGGGGTTCACTGCCTGGACGTTGTGCCCATGTAAAGGGGACTGACTGCCTAACTGGACAGCACTGACTGACTTGAATTTTCACAACTACCACATATTCCTGCACTGAGGGCTTTGCGGACGTTCTCTGACAGAGTGCTTGGACTCTCTGCCACCCCTGCAGGAGAATGCGTGGACTCTCCCAGAATAAACCCCATTTATGGACGAAAACAATATTGTGATTGGCACAGCAACCAGTCACCAAGTGACAAGAGCCAGCTAAAAGCTTGTCTAGCAGAAGGAGCACAGATGCAATTGCCTTCATTTTAAGGCTTTTAGACACATCATTAAAGGAGTAAAATGCATTTTCAGGGTTCCTGACTGACGTCATTTGATGTTATTAGACCCAGTGTGCACAGTCACAGTTCCCAGCTCTCCATACTCTTTTGAAACATTTTTCGTCATGATGCCTATATGGAAGGCCTGCATGTCCTGCAAGAATTTAGTATTCACTCTTACCTCATCAACAGGGTGGAACGCTCGCATTTTCGGACAACAAGAGTTACCGATCAATAAGGATTTCGAGCTGTCCGAGCCACTTAGGGTGTTGTATCGATTACTGAGCAAGAGTTTGGGAGAGAGAGTCACCCCCTGAGATGTTTCTGTCTGTCTCCTGTGAGCAGTAATGTATTTCGGGGGGAGAGGTAACAACGATGCTGTGGTCAGAAGTGCACTTGCGATTAGACTGGAGTCTAATTGAGTCCCATGGCTGAGCTGTCTGATCACTGCTAGTATTATGTCACAAGGAGCAGCTTGGTGGACACAGTGCAGGTATGACCGTTGGCTCATATTTTGTTCCTCCACCAGGGTGATGTGATGGCTTAGTTCTGGTTTACTTCTGCATAGCGCTCTCTGAAAGCTCCCCTCCAGCTAATTTTACTTCCTGGTTCACTCAAATGGCAGCAAAGTTCAAGCAAATGGAAGTAGAGGGCAGTAACATAGTACTTCACAAAAGTAGTTGGAAAAATAACATCCCACATTTGGTCAGAACATTTACAAATAGAGTATCTGTGTCACACCTGCCATACATTGGATACTTCACTGAAATGTCACTTTCGTGATTTGGATCATGGTGCAACACCATTGTTTAACAAGATATGATATATCAACTGCAACATATCAGGTGATTTAAGAGGATACTTAAATTCCTGATTTCTTGTGAATTTTTCAGTCTAGATGTCCTCAGTAAACTCACTGACATTCAAAACTAGAAAATATGTTAAAAGATCCACACGTTATTTCTTTCTTTTCCTTGCCTGTGTTTGACCACCTTACTAAACACCCCTTAAGTGATGCCCTGTAAGTCCCTATCTGGGCAGATGGAGTCACCTCATGCAGCATGTGACCCCGCCCTCCCCACCCTTCCCAGGAGGCCAGAGCAGCAGGGGGGCGAAGGCTCTCCCGATGGACTGGACAGGTGATTGGAGCCGTGGGCCCTGGAGGGCGAGGGCGGGCCGGGCACGGCCTGTTAAACTGTGCCAGAGGGAGGCTGGGATCACGCAGGTGACGGAAGGGGCGGCAGCGGCCTCATCACAGACCAGGTGTCCCAGCCAGGCTAAATGCTAATAACAGTGGGCTTCGGCCCGGGACTTCTGTTCACCACCTGCAGTGAGCAAAAGGCTAACAGCGCCCCGCAAAGTGAGCAATTTTTTTTTTTTTTACCAAAATAAATCTAAAAACTGCTAAAACAGCTAAAACATACGTTAACAAAGTTTACGATAAAAGTGCAGACAAGCAAAGCAAGTTCTGAAGCAGGAATTATAAACGAATGTTTACAAGTATGGCAAACTGGAAAACAAAACACAAACAAGCACTCAAAAAGAGCCTCAGGCATGGGCCTCTGGCTCGAGTGCCATTTTTTACATCTTCTGAGCAGCATTTTGAGAGAGTCGATGGAGATGATGTCTATAGGGACTGTTTTAATAAAATATATACGCAACTTTACCTGAGAACAGCCGCTGCGTCTCCCTAACATGCATCGAGCAGTATGAAAAGTGAGAATGCCTTGCCCTTAAGGAATCCTTTTCAATAAAATATTCACAGAACCTCACCTGCTCTTTCTGAATGTGCATGGCTTAGTGTCTGCAGCTCAGATGTTTGCAGCTGTATGTGAAGCACGTAAATGCTGCGCCTATAAGGACCCTTTTAATAAGACATACAGACACAGGCATGAGAACGATGCATTCAACTCCGACAAACCCAACCGAAACGTCGGTGATCGATACCAGAGCTCGGGGGAATCTAAGGTTTTCCGGTTGTATTTCCTCCCTCGCGTGAATATTCTTCTTTGTGACCTCCGTCATGGCCCTTTTTTTTTTTTTGGGGGAGGTGGGGGGGTCTTAGTTATCAGGATTATGGGGGAGGAGGGGAATGGGGTGGTGGTCTCAGGATTGGATGTCTCTGTAACTCAAAATGAACCAGACGAAGAAGTCGGATTCAAAGTGGACAGGATATTTGGACAGTCAGATAATTAACTTTATATCCGGCCATTCCCAGGTTGCCAGAAACCCTTCCTCATGCTCTGGACTGACTGATCAGCTCCTGAAGACTTTGGGGGAAATAAATCCATCCCGTGTCCTGGGTCTGCCATGTTTAGGCAGCACTGGGTGTTTTTTTTTGGGCACTCCAGCGGTAGTTTGACTGCCTCTGGTGTCGGCTGTGTATGTAATTTATTGGCTGTTCCAGTTGTTCTCCCCACACATCCACCAGACTCTTTCCCTGACCCTCAATGGTATTTGACTCATAATGGCATACTGTAACAATTGATATAGATTTTCCCCTACTTCTCTCCTCCTTCATTTCTCAGTCCTACTTCCCAATTCTCCAGAGTTTCGCCACTTCTCCAGTGCTGCACACTTTCTCAAATCAAAGACAGCAGGATTGTGAGATGGAGGCAGAGTCTGTTTACATGTGTACGATTCAAAGCAATGACATGTGCAGCGACAAGTATGCCCATAACTCCAAGCCTAACGGCAGGGTAATTTCACTCAACTGCCCTGGTGCTATTAGCCAATATGCTGCTTAGACTATGGCCGGTTTGCTCATAAATTAGCCCATCGCGAAATGCTCCATTTGTGGTTGTGAGAAAGCTCTTCAGTTGTTATTCATGAGCTAATTATGAAGCTTAGCTCTCTAAGATCACATAACCTGTGGGGATAGTGAAATGATAACAAGCAGGGGTTGCCATGGCAACTCCTGACCACAGCCCAGCACTGCCCTAAATGTTGGATTTTACAATCATCACTAGTGCGACCTAATGAGACAGAGAACATTTTTCTTGGCCGCTTTCTTTCACCGGTTCTTTGTTAAGAATTTGCATTGCTACTTTCTGAACGGCCCACATTCCTCCGCTGCTCTCTCCAGGAGTCAATAACCCTCATCTGTTTGGGTGATCCTAAATATCTTCTCTTTAAATACTGAGAGAAAACTCAGACGTTGCCAGTTGTCATATTGTATTATGCCTCTGTTGAAAATGCATGCTATTGTAAATATTATATTTGCTTTTATTTTTTCTTTAGTTGAATTCCAAATAATAAATAACATGAGATGCTGTGAACCTCTGCACTGAATTAGCCATCCTCGGAGGTGTCATTGTATTCTAAATTAAGGGCCAATTAGACAAAATAAAGGACCTCGCTAAACAATGAACACTGGCAGAGTCAAGGAGTTAAATGTCCAAAAGAGTAAACAGCGATGGTAACATGAACCAATGGTATTTTTGCTGAGAGACCTTGCTCCAGACCTTCTGTTTTGGAAAAAAAAAAAAAATTTGGATGGTCAATAAACACATGGCCTTCTGTGAAATTAGAGTCTCTCATTTCTGTGCTCATGGTGCCTGTCTGCAGGAATGTCGTTATCAGTCGGCTTGTGGAAGGATTAGGAGACAGGAAGGTGAGAAAGAAAGTCTTAAGAGATGTTTGTGTTTACATGGGGAAATCCATGAGGCAAATAAATTGATTTGTGTGTTTAATTTGAAAATGTTTGTCCTTCTGAGTTTTTCAATCTTGTTCTCGTTGACAGCGCCATAAGTTATCTGGGTCAAGACGGTTGGAGGACAGTCAAGAAAAAAAATAATAAAGCACACATATTCTGGCATCTCCATCTTGTAAAAATAGAAAAAAGGGAAAGAGCATTACACAGAGAGGGGATATTGATTCCGGTATGTTCCGTGGCATTGCAGATACCTACCGATGTCCCCCTTTTCTGATTCAGCAACAAAAGAAAGTGCTGATTTCAAAGAAACAACCGGAGGAGCTCTGGCAGAACCCCCCTGTGTTTTTACACTTTATTTTGTGTCTCTTTTGTTGTTTTTTTTACAACAACTGTTGTTTTTTTTCTTTTTTTTTTCACCAGTGAAAATGTTTTGAAAAGAAGTCCCAGGAGGCTGTCCTGGTTTCTGTGTAGAGCTCCATGTGTGCAAATCGTTCCACAGACCAACGGATGGATTTTCTAAATCACAAATTAAACACTGAATGCAATAAACGTGGAGGATTACCACCATCAAGGGGATATTCATTATCTAATCTTTATGGGAAAACAATGGTTGTGACTGCTGATTTTATGGACAGTGCTGTGAAAAATATTGGTCTAATTTGTCTGATTTATTGAATATTTTCATATGGTCATATGTGGACATTAGGCAGGAATCAGACCATTTCTGATTGACTCTTATCATGGCTTGACTGAGTTGAGTTGGCCAGGGGGTGACCGGGGGGGGCACTGATATTTTCACACATGACCGTCACATGTTTGCTTACCTCGTACACCAAAGTAATGAAAGAAACAGAAAAATTATCTTTTTTTTTATATCACTATACTCCCTCTTCATACTACCCCCACTCATAAGAAGATTTGAACATACATTAAAAATGTTAAAACTGGCAAAAATACAGACAGAGATACAGACCGTCGGCAAAAAGCAGATTCATGAAGGAAGAAAAAAAGAGATGATTAAGCATTCATTTCTTAAATTAATCTAACAAAAACATCTGACACAACGCTTGTATACATATTTCAGAAAGTGAATAATGACATCAATTTACACTACTTCTAAATTCATGGAAAACAATTTATATTAAGTTTAAAAGTGATTTTAAGTAGGTTACTGTTATCACTGTATCTGTATCAGATATCTTTACATCCTGTCTGATCGCTTTTTCACCCAGCTACCAGAACAATCTTATAACATGTCCCGCATAGACCCCCTCAAGCCCTTCCACAGTCCTCCTGTTGTTCAATTTTATATATATAAAATAATTTAAAAACATGACTATTTACAGAGCACTCTCTTATTTGTGTCAGTTGGGACTCCAGGATTAAGAATATAAAAGACTACCCAACAGGGATGAAGGGTAAGGAATGAAAATGGATAAAAAAATGGCATCAAACATGAAATATGAGAATGCCTGGTTTGTACAGGACTCAAGAAAATGTATTTGACGGAGAGGTGCTTGCGCACATAACTTTGGAAGATAGAGATGAGTCCGTTTAGTCGCACACGGCGAAAAAGGAATCAGCTTTCACGTAAGACACACAGAGTCAATCTGTGGCTCCGGTTTTATGAGACGCAGAGGATACCGATGTGGGGACTATCACAGATGGGAAGCGTCGCCCTTTGTGAATACACAAGAAGTTGCCTGATTTAAAGTAGCGGGGAAGATTTTAAGAGAATAATAAACAACAGTGAGAGGAAGTTGAATCTTGTGTGCAAGAGAACAGATGGACCTTGGGAATGGTGTGCTGTATGTAGGTCTTGTAAAACATCACACACAGATGGGGTAGTTTCAGTTAGCAGGATGTTCTTAACTTTGATAACAAAAGTGATACTTTTCTCTCCACCCAACCCCCGCACCCCCCCCACCCCGCGAGCACTCATGCAACATCAACTTCAGTTGATTTCAATTATTGCCCTAGGCTCATTAGACTTTCCGGTTGTTTCTGCGAACTCCCCTAAAAATCCGAACCTCAGGAGGTTCTTGGAGATAAATACTCCTGTAATCATAGGTATAAAAGTAGAGCTGTAATACGCAACTTCTTTGGTACTTCCACAGTTCCGGGAAGCAGGCTTTAACAGTGGAGCCGAAAGAACATGTTATTAGACGTTTCTTTCTCCCCACAGGTGTTAACCGGATTGTTTTTCTTGGCTGTCATCTTTTCACCGCTAAAGTGGCTGTGGATCAGCCCAAAGGTTATTTAAAAATCAAGAAGGGGATCAATATTTCCTTTTCAGTGGTCACATGATATTTGCAACCTCAAGGAGCCTGCCTCTGGGGTCCAGCTTCTGAGCAGAATGCTAATGCCTCCTCTCCAACATCCCTCCCTACGCGGAGTAGAAAAAAAAAAGAACAAAGAGAGGAAAAAAATAACAGCGTGTTCAGAAGTTTCACCTAACTCCCATTTTAGAGGGCAAGTCAGACCACTTGTAGGAGCTCTACATGAGGAGAAAAAAAAAATTCTGTCTACAGAAAGTCCACGCTTCTGACACAGGGTGTAAATAGTTATGGAAATCAATCGTAGAAGTATGCTTGTATGCTAATGCTTCTTCATCCTGTTGCTTTCAGTTGTTCAGCTGAATCCAGTTGACTCCAGTGGAAGAAATACACCACTGTAGCTGAGAAGACTGAAGGTTTAAACTTTGTCTGTGTCAACAGGGACAGGACATACCAGGGGTGACCACTGAATAACTGGACCTGCCCTTTTACCTTTTACATCTTACTTCCTGATTTGACTTGATGAAATACTGATTATAATGGAAGCAGAGAGTGGTACAGTAGGAGTTCACGGAGCTAGTTGGAAAAGTAGCATCCTTTCATTTTCCATTTGCTCTAACTTTTGCTCAGTAAATTTGTGAACAGGATAGCCCCATCATATCTGTAATACAAAATACAGGATGTGATTGTCAGATGGACCTTTGTGACATCAAAATAGAATAGTAAAGGCAATGTGTAATCTAAGTTCTAATCCTAATCAACTGTCATGTCAACGTGGGGTGGTCTACATTCTCACAGACAGCATTGAATAGTATTGGTGCAAAATATATCCTTCACCACTTCCCCCCCACACACACACCCCAACACCCCCCATAAGTTACCCCAATTGTTCCAACAGCACTCAGTATTGAAAAGTGCTCTTTTCAATTTTGGCTGCGCTCTCAGGTACAGGCCTGTGGCCTGTGGAGTGGGAAAGAGTCACAGGCTGATGCATGGCTGTACGGGGGTGTACACATGCATTTTGCGCTAATTACTGATGTCAGAACGGCACCTTACACTGTTCATGAATTGCCAAATACACAGTAAATTTGTGACACATTAAAAGTCCTGTAATTCAGCTCCAAGACACATATGTGTATGCCATTATCGTGTCTGACATTTCAGTTACACAGAACAGTTCTTGTTCTCATCTAACAAAAACTCATGTACTGCTTTTTTCCCTATGAAAAATAGAAATCCACTCATAACCTTTTTTCTAGTGTAATTGAACCTACATAGAAACTAAAAATTAAATATAGGAACCATATTTGTCAGTAAAGGGAGTCCATCTCAAACAGAAATCTGTCTCTGTGTGCATCTGTGTGTTGCGTGCACTTTCTTTAATGCGGCGCACATTTTTCATTCCATAATTGCATTGCTTAACCCGAGTGTCCCAGACCCAAACTTTGGCAATGCTGCTGCACTTTGCAGCAGAGGCCCTCACCTTCACAGCTGCTGATTTTTAAGCAGTTTGGAGAATGAGAAGGAGATAAACTCCAACACTGTTTTGGGCGATAGCATCAGCACATAAAGGCAGAATTGTACAAGATACCCTCAGATACAGCAGCTCACAGGCATCCTCTTTGACTTTGAGAGGATTTGTGTGTGTGTGTGTGTGTCTGTGTGTGAGCAGGCTGACACCCTAAAGCTTCCTATCAGGCATAGTTTGGTTACACTTGGCGCACTAATTCTTATTTAACCAGCTATTTAGACTGCAAATCTGCACATACGGCACTGGCATGTCTTTGTCTCTAATTAGCATTGCTTACGAACACACAGTTTCACTGGCTGTAAATAGGGAGCTCATCTACTCTCACCGTAGCCGCGTCCGAAATCGCGTTGGACTGCACTCTGTGCTCTTCTACCATTGTGCGGACAGATACCAAAGAAGATGATGACAGAGACGGCAGATTTTTTTTGATGATGGATGTACGTCGGTTGTAAACGTTTAGCTATTAAACTGAAGAACATAGCGACCATTGTATCTATTGTAGTACAACAAAGCAGAAAACTTGTGTACTGCACTGAGTAGTAGGCACTACATTGACATAAGAGCAGTGTGCGTTTATTCGAATTTAGTAGGCACTGATTAGTATGTGATTTCAGACGCAGGGCATATGTGCCCACTACAGTCTGTGTGCACTGTAACTGGACTTTGGAGTTACAGTATGCCCACCTCCTCAGACAGTATACCCACCTATTAGCCTTATTACCATTAATACATATGGGCATTTTGGAGTTACATTATCCCCACCTCCTCAGACAGTACACTCACCTATTAGCCTTATTACCATTAATACATATGGGCATTGGAGTTACAGTATGCCCACCTCCTCAGACAGTATACTCACCTATTAGCCTTATTACCATTAATACATATGGGCTTTGGAGTTACAGTATGCCCACCTCCTCAGACAGTATACCCACCTATTAGCCTTATTACCATTAATACATATGGGCTTTGGAGTTACAGTATGCCCACCTCCTCAGACAGTATACCCACCTATTAGCCTTATTACCATTAATACATATGGGCTTTGGAGTTACAGTATACCCACCTCCTCAGACAGTATACTCACCTATTAGCCTTATTACCATTAATACATATGGGCTTTGGAGTTACAGTATACCCACCTCCTCAGACAGTATACTCACCTATTAGCCTTATTACCATTAATACATATGGGCTTTAGAGTTACAGTATGTCCACCTACTCAGACACCATGGCTTACTGCTTCACTAGCTGGCACCAAATAAAACAATAATCCTCAACTATTGACAGAGAGTCAGAAAGAAGCTGTATTGCCAGCTAAAAGAAGCATCAAATACTATAGCCAAATTTGGTGAGTTATTTCAAGAGGATTTAACCAGACCAAACAGTTTACAAAAAGCCCCATGGTATGTTCAGTGAAAGACTGCAGACTCCAACAACATTTACATCAGGCTGGCGAAAAACCACTCAATGTACTGATCAGGTGCTTCTCAGCTTAACTGTACTTGTAGTTAATGTAACACCATCTTGCAATGTACCAGATGCAAGCTCTCTGCCATACATGTTGAATGAATCTTGCTGTTCTGTAAAAAGCAGCTTGAGGGCCTTAGCTTACGGCAAACCAAAATGCTAATGTTTTGGATCTAGTCCAAAGGCTAGAAACCCCAAACAAACCTGTAGCTGGAGACAGAATCCTGGCTGATTTTTTCCATGTAAAATGCAAAAGTGTTGATCTCTGTTTTTAATTGCTGCAAGCAGATGCTCCTCAGCTTTTTGCCTTGTGTGCGAGTCAACGCAAGGAGAAGTATCTCCCTTTCATCAACTCCATGCTTTGTGCTGGGAACTCGGGCTTCATCTCTCTGCCAGTGAAGTTGCATCTTTCTCTAAGCAAGCAGAAGGACATTCCCTAAGCAATAACAAACATAAGACACAGAGCTTTTGGAGATACAATATAAAGTAGCACATTTTATTTTGAATACTGTTTTAATTCAAACATGAAATAATACACGTGTGTGCTTGCACAACCTTAAATCATACAAAATAAGCTAATAGTTTGTTATTAACGCATGCTAACTGCTCATCAATCCAAAGCTGTTGTTCTGTATGTATGTGATGAAAGTATTCTCAGACTTGAAAGAATCAATGCTGTAACTCTACAGCAATTCCAGCCCCTGATTCAGTGCATATATTCATTAAAACTGAAGTGCTTCGGCTAGAATGCTTCTGCAATCTCACTATAGTAAAATATATGCAAATTAAACTCATAATGGTTGCCATGTAAATGCAATAAATTCTGTACATGTTGCTTATGTAAATGCGTGTGTGTGTGTGTGAGTATGCATGAAATTGCATGAGTGTACATGTTGAGTATGCATGAGTGTTATCGTGTGTGTGTGTCTGTGTGTGTGTGAGTACATTTGCGTGTGTGTGTGCGAGTGTGTGAGTGTGTGTGTGTGAGTATGCATGAGTGTGTATGTGTGTGTGTGTGAGTATGTGTGTGTGTGTGTGTGAGTATGCATGAGTGTGATGTGTGTGTGTGTGTGTGAGTGTATGTGTGTGTGAGTATGCATGAGTGTGTATGTGTGTGTGTGTGTGGGTGTGTGAGTATGCATGAGTGTGTATGCGTGTGTGTGTGTGAGTGTGTATGTGTGTGTGTGTGTGAGTGTGTATGTGTGTGTGTGTGTGTGTAGTGTGTGTGTGAGTATGCATGAGTGTGTGTGTGTGTGTGTGTGCAGTGAGTGTGTATGCGTGTGTGTGTGCATGAGTGTGTGTGTGTGTGTGTGTGTGTGAGTATGCATGAGTGTGTGTGTGTGTGTGTGTGAGTATGCATGAGTGTGTATGTGTGTGTGTGTGTGTGTGAGAGTGTGTGTGTGAGTATGCATGAGTGTGTGTATGAGTGTGTGCGTGTGTGTGTGTGAGTATGTGTGTGTGTGTGTGTGCATGAGTGTCTACGTGTGTGTGTGTGTGTGTGTGTGTGTGTGTGTGTGTGTGTGTGTGTGTGTGTGTGTGCGTGTGTGTGTGTCTGTGTGTGTGTGTGCATGTCGTTGCATCATGATCTGGATCTGAAATACCAGATCAAAATGTTCGTATATTGATATTTAGGAAATTTCACAGCAGTTCGTCTTACTCCAGATCCTGATCATCCATGCAAAATAATACAGGCATTTATCTTCATCTTATTTTTAGTACCTGCAAATGGCCATGACCACTCTGAGAAGATAAAAGAGCTAATATTGTAAATAATCCCAAGTGTTATTTTGTAAAAGGCATCTTTAATGACCATCCTGTGCTCTTGGTCTCTGGAGGCCTGCCAGTGGCAGTGAACCAAGCAAGGGAACTCACAATTACATGTGGACACACACATCAAAAATACATGAAGAAGGAACATGGGCGCGAGCAGACAGAGCTAGCGTGTAACATTTCTAACAGGTAAGACTAACACCCATTGCCTCTTGGGAAGGTGGCAAGATTGAGGTCATGACCTTTGCACACTATTTTGTTGACAAGATATGATAGCATTTTAAAATAGCTGGAGAGGTGATATTTTTATACTGAAAAAAAAAAATTACAAAATATATATTTCATACAGTGGTATGTGGCAGCAGCGATGATTGAGTGACAGAGAGAGAGATATAGAGAGAAGTTTCGAAGTGGACGAAATGAAAAGGGCAAAGGCTATGGTCTTTTTCCCCTCTCTGTGTTCAATAAAACATGTTCAAACTCTGTACAAGGAACAGTGATGATATGTGCCATCATTATCACACACATAATTTTAATTAACAACAACATACACAAGGCCAGATACAGAGACTATAATCGTTTCAACCTGTGAGAAAAGGGATACTCATACCCTAAATACACTGTTATCAAACAGATAATGCAAGTTACTTTATTTATTGCCGTCAGATTGTTCCATAGTTCTAGGTAATTCCTGAACTTACAAATGGAATTAATGAATCTTGTGGATTCAGGTGAAAGAATGAATCTTGTGAATCTTGCTGATCCATATAAAGTAGTTAATCTTGAAACTCAAGGCAATCTCTGAACTTGCAAAGCCATAAGAAAACAAAAAGAAAGAAGACACAGTGAGTGAGTGGATGGGCCCTGAGGTGTATTATCAGAACTGGGCCATGGCAGTGCTGGAAGAGAGACCTGGCCTTGTGTAACACAGCATGGGAGGGATGCGGATGGGTACAGATGTCTGAGTCTCATTGCTCCACAGTGACCCCTACTGGTAAACTGGGCACCTACAGTCTGCCAGCATAACACTGCATAATCATTATTAATATTATTTCTCCCATTATAGGAAGGAAATGTATTATTTAGCATTGTAATGGATGGCCCTGATTTAACCAACCTTCAAACAAAACAATAGGAGCTGGTGTTTCTGAGCTCCAAGGCTGTTAGAAAAACCACACAATCCATATTTTGCTTAAGGCCTAACCTTCAGCAAGACTGGTTTGACGGAAATTATTTAAGTTTCATAAGTTACATTCAAACCTGGAGTTATATCAGGGCTGAGGTGAAGATAATAAATCGTCATATTTCGGAATTCAGAAGGAATCTTTATTTTTCTGCATGTTTTCACTTAAGGCAAGTTGTGATGGTTGAGGGAATAAACCATTTCAGAGTGGTTAAATGACTCAGTTTATTTTCACACGTATCCACATTTTGAAAATGTATTTCTGTTCTCTCAGAAATAATAATAATAAACTCAACAATCTGTGTAGGTAAAAAAGAGAAAAACTATGGAGGGTATGTGCTTATGAATCAAGGTTTAGCACAAAAGTCTGATTTTGTTGATTAAATTCAGGCCTTAACTGCTCTTCAGTTTTTGATTTGTTTTGTCATGGTCAGTTTGCTTTGCCATTATTGTTGACTTGAGCTACAGTGTTATTGTCACTTTTTAAAGCTAACCATTGGAAATATTTATCTGTATGCAAGGCAAAATCCTTAATATTATTGATCCTTAGTATTGCCTCAAGCCAATATACCCTTATTATAACTTGTAAGCTTTCTTTTTCTTTCTTGTGAAAATGTAAGTGAAATAATACAACTAGCTAAATTGTTTCACATTCATTTTAAACCATTTTAAGAGCTAACAAGATATGCATTTTTATTTTAATGTTATTGGTCTAGTTTCATACATTTCTGCTAGTATTTACATAATTAGTTGTGGTAGTGTTAAATTTAATCATTAATCATTTAAAAAGCACCATGTTTTGTAGCAGAATAAAAGTGTTAAATTCATTATTAAACTTTACCAGAGCTGCATTGAAAACATTAATCAATGAACAGAATGCAATTACAAAGGGTACATAAAACTAAATATTTCTTGTTAAATTAACTCCGATCATGTTAGGTTTAGGTAGGGTTAATTTCACACCTACCGAAATTCATATAAACTCTGTCAGAGTTGACGTAGCACTGGGACTGGGATTTTTATTTATTTATTTTTGCTGTGCAACCCAAACAACAACAAGAACAATATAAACAAGTGATCCAATTTAATCGTTTCACCTGGCTTGGCATGGCCAGTGCAGTGGGTATAATATCGTCTAAGAGTGTGCTTCCTATACAATCACCTCCCATAGCCAAAGGCAATATGTACTGAGAGCTTATTTCATGCCTTTTGGAATTAGTCCTAGCCACCCTGAAAGCCCAGAGATGAGAGGACAGCATCCAATCAGCAGTCAGTATCGGCGAGAGCTGAACGCCTCTCTCACCCCTCTGCGTTTGGTGTCTGTCACCGAAGTCTCCTCAATCCCAATGTCCCTCACACCATGTGACACCGGCCAGTCGCACGCCAGCCAGTGATGGAAGGAAATGTGCTTCATTAAAAATGCATTCCAAATATGACTATGTTTTTTTTTTTTTTTTTACCCTTCCTTAAAAAAAAATCAGTTGTTTTTAAATATTCAGAATAATGTCCCAGGAAGCTTCCACTCCCACATGTATAAATAGAAATGGGACAGAGGAGAAGGAGAGGGGGTTTGGGGGTATTTTAGCATTTTCTGGTAAAAACAAAACAACAGAAAAGTAAGGCAAAATTACTATGGCTTGCACATTAGATGGGCTTTTTACATTATTTATTTTTAAAGTGAACCTTCCCCGTCTCCTGTCATGTTTCTCCAACTAAAAATGCAGACCCATGTTCTGGGGGGGTGGTGGTGGATTTAACATTGCGAAACATACAAACTGAATCAAATCCACAACCAGGTCTGTACAGTTTATTTATTTGTACTCGCTCTTCTTCGCAGAGCTGGAGAGATATCCAACTCTGGGAGTTGGAGCAGAATCCGAAGCAGAGTAAAAAATGAAAGCGAAGGCTGTGTTTCAGCAACACATTAAATTCTGCCCGGTTCTTACACCGAGGGTCAAGGGTATTTTCAGCTATATCAATTCAAGGATGTTTCCTGCCTTATTTTCTGCAGGGCAGAGAGTACATATTTGAAAATGATGAGCAACATTGAAAAATGGAACACACACAGACACACACACACACACACACACACACACACACACACACACACACACACACACACACACACACACACACACACACACACACAGTCGTGGCAGTAGCTGTACATGTTTCGTTTCTCTTTTTTGAGATTGAATTCCTGCTGTTGACATTCTCATGGCAGGGATTTTGGGTGTTGTGAATCACCTGAGTAGGTACTCCACACCGCTAAAAACTAGAGGTGAGTCACAGATCACTCAATATCACTCCCGAAACTGTTGAATGCACTGCAACACCCATTATCATCCACCATTAAAACCTTGAAAATTTTACAAAAGGAGTATTTCTCTTCACTGTGATTTGATATACCTATATGCCATCGTGCCCTGCAGTGTTTCTTTTCACTTGTTGAACGGAGCACTTAAATGGGTTAACTAGTAGAAAATGTCTGATATGAAATCCATTTTGCAAGAGTTTGTGCAAAGAAAAGGAAAAAAGAAACCTTTAGACTGTAATTTAGAAAGATTCAGATGACAATTTAAGGAGATGAGCTATCACACTCAAAGCTTGATGCAAAACAACTGTCAAACTCTGAGAAAAATATCCAGCTGAAGGGCATTCTATGTAAAGCAAGATGGCTGTCTCTGGTAAAATTTCCCTGTTACCATGCACTCACATTTGCATGTGTTCATTTATATAAAAACCTTGAAATACAGAGGAAATCTTCATCACACGATGAGAGAGGTTGGAAACCATGATTCTTCTGTGTTGTTTTGTTTTCTGTGTTGTGTTCTTCATGATTCTTCTGTGTTTGATTTTGTGATAGTGTCTGTTTTACCGTGATGTTGAAGCTGGGTCGGTAAAATACTAAGACATTTTCATGTACCTCAGATGGCTTACCAGGTAAACGCACCTGCTTGTGGTGTAGATGTGTCACCCATGTCTGGGTGTTGGAGACCTAGCCCCATAATTACCTCAAATGGCCACATTGAGGAGGTTCACATTGGCAAAGCACCAGTTGGCTCAGCCTTCCTGGGGGAAACATTGGGGTCAAGCCAGTTGAAATCCTAAGCCAGTGCTCTCTAGTGGCCTCTCCTGGGAAGTTGGGAGACTGCAGTTTCTTGAAATGATTGTATGTTGATTTTGTGTTCCTCTGGTGGTACAGGACAACTTATGATCAGTGTCAAATTTTTTGTGTATAAAAGATTGAAGGTTGGATACCACAGGGATCAGAGGAGTTAGACCTGTGTGTGGCCTTCTCCTTTGGATGGGTTGCTCAGAGGGGTAGTAGAACAACAGTTCAGCTAGGTGAAGAGGGGAAAGCTGGGTAAAGCAGAGACTATAGCATGCATTATTGTAAGCCTGTACAATAGAGATTAACAAACATCCTGTTGCCCAATAGAAAACTAAAAATGTCCCATTTACTCGTTTTCAAAATTCAGATTCAGCCTAATTAATTCTGCACGAACAGCTCAGTAGCTTTACCCAGCTGCTTCACAGGTTGTTTTTTTTCTCGGTTCAGCTGCATGTGGAGTGCAATGTTTTGGCTCATGGCCATACAAAATGGCAGTCTGCTTTCTCTGATTCATTTTTCCCCACTTATTCTCGATCCCAGGAGCAGCGTGATTAAAACCGCTGGGGGTGAAAAATAGGCAGTTTATTAGTGGCACATTCATTTTTGTATAAGAGTAAGAAAAACTGTTATTCATGTGTTCCCCCAAAGTGTACTAACTAGTCCCAAGTGCCAGAGTACCTGGCAAGTGAGGGGTACTCTTGTATTCTTTCAGTTGAAAACACATTTTCACAGCAGTGATGTTGAAGTAAAAGTAGTGTAGGCATATTTACATTGTGTCATCATGTCTCGCAACGTATGGGTTTGCCATTTCTGTCACTTCTGCTAACACTTTCTATCTGCAGGGAAGACAGCCGTGCCCAATTCATTCAGTGTGTAAGAGTCAGAGTAAATGCTACTCATTAGGTGCTTTTTTTTTTGCTAAAGTATTTTCCCTGCTTGTCAGGTATTTAGGAGTGTTCATTCACTCTCCAAACAGGTTAAGGAAACAGAACATGCGAGCGATAGTGTCAGGACACAGATAAAGAGAAAATACAGACACAGATCTCTATTTTTACAGCCCCTCCTCACAAAAAGGCCATATTATTTGGAATGACTGGTGAATTTCTTCACGTAGAAGTTTGAATCTGTGTCATATCTGCAGCCTGTAGCCACTGCACCTATTCCACTTTCATGAGATCAATGCCTCATAGATTTGAAACAGACATGGCAGCAATTACCGATGCTGATATTCTCTATTTTGACTGCTGCTCCATGCGATTGGACTGTTAAATAAGTTCCCATAATGCAGAGGCAGGAAATCCCAGCCTCAGGAAGTAGAAGTCGTACCTCATATTTGTTCCACCCATACACAATAACCAGCTGACTGTAATTAGCACAGCTCCTTAGCCAGGTAGATAAGCTAATTAGTGAAATCACCTGTCTTAAGTGTACAGGTAGAACACATAAATGGTGGTACTGTATGAAATTTTCTACCCCTGTGGGCATATAGATATACTGTACTACTGCTTACTGCACTTTTAGTACACCTGGTGTATAGGTTCATATGAAAGCTATGAATGACCCCAAGCCAGTGTAAACTTACGCTAAGAAAAGAAGCCATAGGCCTGCATTTAGTCAACAAATGGCCCTACCACTGATTTACAAACACACACAAGTTTTACATTTGACTTTTTGCACTCACCAAACTGTGTTTTTGGAAGAATTTTTAAAGTTAAAAACAATTCTTTTCTTGCTTTCTCTTAGGGCCTCTCCCTCCATTTTTATTTTTGCTGTCATGACCTGTGATGGTCCACACTAGGGTATTTTGTTTACTTTTTGAAGGAAAACCAAAGTGTGGACTGTAGATTTGTTATTATTTACAGCTTCGGGTTTTTAATGTTGAAGATGGAAAATCAGCTCACTGCTCTCCAGCCGTGAATTCCATCATCATCCTCCCAGCACCACGCTACATGAGAGCAGATTTCACAACCTTATTTGTGTTTTATCGCCCGGTTTACAGGGGTAGCAGACAGTATGCTCCATGGAGACACCACATGTCATTGCTTTTGATTCTGTGTCCATTGCTTTGTGCGTATGCCTTTATAAACAACACATCGAACGAAAACACCACACAGTGCTGCTCCGCGGCCCACAACCTACCCTGGGCTCTGGGGGAATACAGGGAGAATAGACTTCATGAACTGATATGTGGAGTTCAGAACACGTGTGTGACTCTGTAAATCACAGCTCAGATGTCCTTGAATGCCAATGGAGGTACGCTTTTACACAAATTTAGCTAATATGATTAATTAGGATGTTTCAATAGTACATCACTGATACTATGATGTTTTAACACGTGTTAAGAATGCTGTATATAGTCACATTGTAGGTATAATGTATTAACTCTTAATTAATAAGCTATTAACTGATCCTTTTACTGAGTTCCTCGTTGTACCTTTGCATAGCTTAATGCATGTGAAGTGGCCACTTAAGAGGTGGTGAGAGGGTGGAAATGGCAGCGAAGATGGTAATTAGATAAGCCATGAGTAGCCATGATTAGCATAGAATGTCACTGCTTCACTCCATTCTTTTGATTGTTTCATCACATGGGGAAGGGGTTTTTATTAACCAATCACATGCTATGTATTTAAAGGCTCACAGCAGCTAAACTTACTTCCTGATTCAGCTCATAAAATGGAAGCAGGAAATGGTGACACAGAGCGAGCTGAGAATGTGATGCCCCCTCATTTGCTCAGAATAGTCATGCTACATCGGTGAAATATTCCATTCATGGAAACATGTGGCGACTTGATTCAGGACAAAGTCAGAGAACTGAATTTTACAGCCGTAACAGTCATACTTTTATTGACGTTTCATATTCTGGAATCTGGATCATTTTGCAACATCACTGTTAAACTACAGGATGCGATGTGTAGCTGGAAAACGTCAGGGTGACTCAAATGGACCTCAAACCATCCTGAGTAAGGACTCTGTTAGTCATTTCTCTGTGAACAGAATCTGTGCTGAATTTAATGCTCCTCCTGTCAAAATTACAAGGTTTTTTCAAAAAATTGTGTTATTTCTCTATTATTAGTTATTTGCTTTTTGGCTGAATTTTATGGGAAAGATTGAGATAAAAATCTCATATATTATATACACTTATATATTTATTTTACTGCAGTGTGAATGTATGGACTGAGGTTAAATCCATCAGTGCTGTTTTACTTGTGTGCTTACGCATGGCTGCCGTCGGAATTTAGGACAGTGATTCAATCTTCATCCAATTAAAGGTTGCCAGGTTGCATTAGGTGCATGCTGTCGGAATGATATCCAATATGGGTCGGTCTGAAAATGCAGGTGATTTTCCCATCCGCTATGATTATCCCACAGGCCATCTGTACACTGTGAGCCCGGGCATGCACCACATCCCGAAAATGAGTCCTGAGGAGTATTTAAAAAAGCGTTTACAGCAAAGCACTCGGTGTGTGGATGCAGAAATGAATGATTTGCGACTAGATTTCGTTCTGGTACGGATTGGAGTCATTTTGCACGTTTAACATATTTATCTTTTTTAAGCAGATTATCTGTTATTCATTTTTGATCTACAGGTGTAGTGTAGAAATTTGTGAGGCCTGCTGGGTTATATTTGACCTGTGTTACATTGACTGTAGATGAATTGGGTTAAAAAAAGCACAGGGACTTAGATGTTGACTTCAAAGATAAAAAAAAAAAAAAAACAAATAAATGTTATTGCTGAATTTTTGGTGCACTGACTTGATATGACAAGACCATTCAATTCCTAAAGAAAAACTGCTGCAGTTATCTAAAGAAGCTGACGTTGTGCCAGAATCTGGAGAGTATGCTGGAGGAGCCCTTCTGCCCATAGCGCAAGGATCCAAAAACAGTCTGTTTCTACTCACTGAGCGATGAGGATGAAAAGCTATTTACATTTTAATATGCAAAATGTTACATTCGTTTGTCTTTCATTTGTTTTGCCATGCACTATTGATATGGTAATGACATTTAATTCCTGATAAATTCCCCCTCAATATATAAAAAAAAACAAAGTTGTTGCCTTTTTCCTTTTGATGATTAATTTGTAGGTCGTTTGGACTATGTACATATTGCCAATTAGAAGCTACTGACCTTATGCCAATTAGAAGCTACTGACCTTATGGGCAGACCTTCAAGCGCAGACTGCAGACTCACCTCTTCAGGATGCACCTCTCTCCTTCTCTCCCTAGCTCTCCTACTTAGCCTTAGTTTTTTGCTGTAGCTACCTTAGGGTTATTACAATTTCTTTTTCCCTCAACAGGTCATCCATTGGGTTCAGCCCTTTCTAACCCTACTGGCACTTGAGACTTGTACCCTTCCCTAGCACTTTGATAATGTTGTTCCCAAAGAATGCACTTTGTGTTGTAAGTCGCTCTGGATAAGAGCGTCTGCCAAATGCCTGTAATGTAATGTAGTGTCATGGGTATGACATTATTAAGAAAGAAAGAAAGAAAGAAAGAAAGAAAAAAACAAACATACTGGGTTCTGTGGTTGTGGGAAAATACACCCCTCAGAGTCTCCGTGACTCCACCCAGTCAGGCTTTAATGTCATGAGCCGTACCCCCCAGGGTGGAGAACAGCCCCTCCTCATGCCTTTTATACTGAACATTGAGGGCTACTGCTCTGTATTCCAGTCTGAAACAAAACTAAAAGGGTCATTACAAAAAGTATCACTTTCTCAAGATCTTTAATGATGGCACACCACTTAGCAATCTAAATGAGCGCATGAATCACTCAATGACAATGAAACTGTTTTTGTTCACATTGTCATATATGAGGTTGAAAAACATAATTACCTCTAAGGGTTTGCTGAGTGCATATCATTGCTATGAAGAGGCTTGGTTATCCTATCTAGTCCTCATAGGTTTTTTTTTCTTCATACAAATGCACAGAGAACAGTTCACCCCATTTAAAGAAAAGTATTTGCTTTTTTTACTCTAACCAAACAAGAGAGAGAGGGGGGGAAGGGACAGAGAGAGAGAGAGAGAGAGAGAGAGAGGAAGGGATAGGGAGAGAGAGAGAGGGGGGAGGGGACAGTGAGAGAGAGAGAGAGAGGAAGGGATAGGGAAAGAGAGGGGGGGGGAGAGGGAGAGAGAGAGAGAGAGAGAGAGAGGGAGATAGAGAGGAGGGGATAGAGGGAGAGAGAGAGAGAGTGTTACCCCCTTCCTCATTGGTGAGTGTGTTTGGGTTAAAGGCTGCTCAGGTGCGTCTGTGTGATTTATGAGAGGTTGAGCATTCACACCTCTGCTTTCCTTTGCTCTCTGTCCGAGTCATTCATCATGAGGGACGTGTAATGAATGGACTTGTTCCGTCTTCTGCAGTTAACAAGGTGGCGGAGTCCAGAGACTTCAGTGAAATGAGATTACGACTGTGGTCTGGCCTCCAGGAAAGAAGAGGAAGAAGAAGAAGAGGAGGATGAGAGAGAGCGAGAGAGAGAGAGAGAGAGAACAATTCCCCTGAGAGTCTAAGCCCAGACATCCGTAGGAAGTGTGGAGATATCAACTTATCATAACGTTCCCATCGATGAATGTGTTGGCAAAGTTTTTGGCCCCGTTCCAGACAGGAAAGAAAATATCCCTTAGCCGAAACATGATACGCAAGCCTGAGGTTAATTCAAACACGACTCGATCGTCTCCTTGATAAAGCAGTCAGGATCGGTCCACAAATATCCTGAATAACATGCGTAGGGAGGAATATGTGGAGCAGGGGAAAAGAAAAAAAAACCTGCCTGCTCTTTCTTCAGACTCTAAATCAAGTTGGAGTGCTGCAGTGTTCGATGGTCTTCATTACTGCTCAGCACCAATTTACATTTAGGTACTTAGCAAACGCTCATTTTCAGAACAACTTACACAGTTTTATATTTCCACACTCTATCCATTTATACAGCTGGATATTTACTGAAACAAGCTGGGTTAAGCACCTTGATAACAGCTGTGTCTTTCCTGGGAATTGAGCCTGCAACCCTAGGGTAACAAGCTCAGATACCTAACTTTTATACTATACTGCTGTCTCATATGGTTAAACAAACCAAGTTATGAAAATCTTAAATCACCTTGTCTGGTTTTTGAGACTGAACTGGAATGTGATTTTAAAGTGAAAACAATAACCCAACTGACTCTGTGGTACTACAGTACTTGGGTTCAAATCCCTTGTCATATAGGGGCACATCTGTTTGATGCAGCTTGACAACTGCAACTTTTAATTAGAGTTGAATAAGTATGTGTCTCTCACTGTTACTTATATCATAAAGTCACATACAAATAGATAGGGGCAGCCTGTAGTCTAGTGGCTAAGGTCCAGGGGGGATTGGCCCATGGTTAGCCCAATCAACTGTAAGTCACTTTGGATAAAAATGTCGGCTGAATGACTGTAATGTAATGTCATCATGCTCATTGCATGGGACTCAGTTGTAGTATAGCAGTTAGGGTCTGACAGGAGATATTGCTCCCATTAAGGCAAAACACAGTTAGAGACATCAGACTCAGAGCGGGTGTAAGATAGCACCCCAAATATTCCAGCAGAAGCTTCAATTCAATTTGCTTCAAATTTAGCTCAACAGACAGATCTACGTTGTCCCTGAGGGACAATCTGGTTTCTTCTGAGTTTAAAAAATCGACACTCCCTTAAATATAGAATTCTCATGATAGTATTAAAATGACCATGTAACTATTGTGCTGCGGTTTCTTAGTTCAGGAACATATTGACTCTGGCCATTGTGATAGAAATGCGCTGATAGAAGTGGCTTTAGGTGCACTTGTAAAAGTTTCAGGTAACTCATGTTAATGCCATTGCACCTTCGTATCCATTATTTCATCAGGACATTGAAGATGGTGTCATCTTTTTCTCGACATCTTGTTTTGGAGGGGCGTGGAGAGCTGTGAAGACCCCACATAAAAGTCTGATTTAAACTGAACTTTCATGTGAGATTGCCTAGATGTTGCACCTGCGATCGTCACACGCCAGCTTCTCGTACAACTCGTTTCAGGCGTTGAACCTCTCAGAGAAATTAAGACAATGCAAATGAACGAATTGTTCAGTCACCACCCATTACATTACATCACATTACATTAAAGGACATTTGTTAGATGCTCTTATCCAGGGCGACTCACAAGGCACCCAGCCCTTTGTTATGCACAAAAGGAGTCACATGCGATTTAAACCGTTTTGAACAGCAAAGGGCAACCAACAGGTAGGCCCACAACAACAACAACAAACTGGAGTTAGACATAGGTGCCAAGGACAGGTGGTGCGTTAATGACAACTTTGGATTTCTTGTTTATTGACCTGTAAGGGAAATTAATTGTGCAGCCAGTGAATACATAAAGAACCTAGACACGCAGAACACATTAATTAAACTAGGGAAACATGACATTAAAGCAGCAATTGGGTCGGACCACAGTCATCAGCAGACTCCAGTTTTACCATCAGCATCAAAAAAAAATCCTTATAAACTTTTGAGAAAAAAAACATTGAAATATGTACCATAAAAGTATGAAAGTGTATTTATTATACATTATTTTACATTTTTACAAGAGGTTTGAGAGCAGTACGTCCTTTGGAAGTGAGTCTGAGCTGTTTTGAAAATGGAGAGTCTGTACTGTTTGGCATGATAATTATTTTTAGCACACAGAACTTTCTATTGAACTACTCCATATTGATTGAGAAGGAATAAGCCTCTGTACATTATTAACAGTTCTTTTCATGTTACCACCCATAATCACCCATAATCAGTTCAAGCTTATGAGTCTACAAGTCTATAATGAAATCTCCTCAGCAACCTTTAAAATCACTGTATCTGAACTAAAATATTTGGAAAGTAAAAAGCCAAGTTACTGCTGTATGAAAAACATGTTCTGCATGTCAGTCAATACACTTTTTCTAAACCTGGCCTGGACAGAAAATTATTGATATCAACAGGAAGCCAAATTGCATAAACAATTTTGCCCACTTTCACAAACACTTTAAGCATGCACCATTCCAAATACACACCATCCCATGTTTCCTACATATTTAAATGTATATATCCAAAACTAGACATTCTAAGTGTAAGTAGTCGACATGTCAATACCTGAATATCTTTCATAATTTACAGCACCCTAGACTTTTAAAACTTTAATCGCAAGTGTTACAGCTATACAAATAGTAAACATTTCATCACTATTACTGCAGCCAAAACCTTATGGAAAAGTTTTCCCTTTGCACACCAGCCAGTCCATCTCCCATGCTCTATAAAATTTTGAATGCAGAAACATGAAAAAAATCGTTGAAATAGCTGGTGTACTTTGCAAATGCTGCCGAGTGGCCAGAAAGTCCTGAATGTATTTTAAAAAAAAGATCAAGAATTCATTCCATAACACATTCATAACATTGTGATAAACTTACTGTTTTCCTACGAAGAGGATATAAGAAATAAAGTGTAATATTGGAAAAATCTTTGCTGTGTTCATACTTCCATATGTGAACAAGGCATAAATAAATATTACATAAACAATTTAATCTCCTTGAATTTTTATCAGTCTAAATAATGATCACTAACATGTAACAGGACTGGTCTTGCTTCATATGTTTAACTGCTTCACATTTACCTTGTACCATGTTACTTGCAGTCTTAGATTGCAGTCTCTAATGAATGACCTCTTTTAAGCATCTGAATGAAAATACGACTATCAAGATACACTGACTTCAAACAGAACTATGTTCTTTAAAACAGGCACAGTGATGTAAGAGTGACAACATAAAGGAGAGTGAGAGGGGTGGAGTTAAGTGGATTAAACTGGATTGTTTATAGTAAATAAAGGCTAAATACAAATTTGGCCAATACTGAAGTGTGGAGTCAACCTGTACTGTACCCTTTATTAGAATAAAATGTATAGCCATATATTCTACATATTTTGTCTTTTGATTGTTCAAGTCATTCATATTTAAAATTATGTATATAAAAGGCGAGTGATAACTACATATCACAGTAATTGTATATTTCCTCATTTATTGGTTCCTTTTTAATATATTTTTCAGTATATTTATGTACTTTTTTCATTTCTGGAGAAAATAATGCAGGTATTTTAGTGAATGCATAACATTTTTAAGACAGACAAATATTGGCATCTACATGAGGATTTTCTTGGAACTGTATTTTATGTGAAATTTATGAGGATTTATATAAATAACAATGTTTTATCACCTGAAAAAAGTCACCTGAACACGCGTTTCCCTTTGCAGAGGATGTTCCGTGATCCATCCCCTGCACGATGCCAACGTCTTCGCCTGTCAGACAGCCAGTTTTGCTCCAAAAAACACGTTCTTCAACACTTACAGTATGAGAGGAAGTGACACATAAAAACCCTCAGCAAGACGAATCCATCTAAAGTGCCCCGTGACGTACTGCTGTTAATAAAAGCCTTCAGAAAGCACTTTTAGGCCTGTCGTCTCCCCTCCCGCCCCGCGTTCCTAATAGCTTCTCTCAAAGGGTCACCCATGCAAAATTCATTAGCACCCTCAGAGGAATATATCACAGTCACATTGCCCAAGCCAGTGTGCCGTCTATGGGATATTGCATCAGGGTCACTGGAGAACCCCAGCCCTGAGACAGGCCAGGCAGCAAAAACACGAGGAGAAGGTAACTGATGGATGTGAACACGCAGCTTCACTATGGAAACACGACGTGCCATTCCGCCAGCGTTTTCAAACCTTTGCACGAGTGTCAGTTAATATGTGGATGTTCGTTTTTTTTAAACATTTTTTTTTCCCTCTTTAACTTATTTTGAGCACCTGTCATGGAGTAATCTATACGGAGATCGCTATGTGCCATTAGTGGCTGCTTGATTCGGATGCATAGCCGGTAGCCCAGGGGGTTAATTTACATGGCAATGGCCATTTACATGCTAATGAGGAATTCACTGATATGGGAAATTGAGTCCAGTTTCAAGAAAGCAGACAGTGACAGTGCAGGCCATGGACTAGGCAGACTCTGTTAGGCCTCCCTGTTTTTTTATCTGAATGTCAAAAAATTGAGAATTACCACGAGATCAGTTACCCATGAAAAACTGAAGACCAGTATCTTATTGACTTTTTCATGTATTATAAAAATATATAAATGAAATAACTGAAACACACAGGCTTTCAGGATGGGTTTAGCCCATCACTGCCATTTCCTTTGCTTTTGAACTCTTTAGATGGCATCCATGGCTTTCTCCCAGTGACAGGGTCTCCACGCTTTGAGCATCTGAGACTTTCAACTGTATCAGTCAATCAACAGAAAATGTAACCGTAAAATTAATCATCAGAAAAGAGGGTGATGTTAGTTGTTTAACAGCTGTTCTGACTGAAAAAAAAAATAACTTACAACAAAAAAATGGAACATTACATTCATTCTTTGCCATGTTAATATCTGTGTCTTACAATATGGTATTAAATGAGCAAATCATAACTTATTACAAATTAATTATGTTTTAAAATCAATTAGCAGCTTAGCTTTGTACTTCAGGAATTGTAAGCTGGATGTAAGTAGCATTTACATGTAATGACAGGCTGAAGATTATGGAGGAACAGACACCATCTCTTCAAAGTAAGAGTCAAGAGTTATTCCTTCAAAGTAAGAGTCTTTGTCCTCGTGAGATATATTTCACTGGCCTGAGGCTGCCAGCAGCTTCCTCCCCAGAAAAACAAACAGATCCTGGGGTTTTATGACTTGTGTAAGGTGAGAGAAAAACATAAAGTGCTGGCAGGGAAAAAAAAAGAAACCCTCTGAAGTCAACCAGGAAGGGCAACCTGCTTCTCTGCAGCCCCCGAGTCTTGCTCAGCAGTGTTGACTTTAGGGTGTCACTATCAGAATAAAAGCTGTGGTGCAATCTCTCCACCAGAGAGATGGCAGGAACCACTTCATGGGTAGGGTGTTCTGAAATAGCTGTATAAATAACTAATACAATACCGTATTCTGTTTGAGAGAGACTCCGCAGGGTAAAAGTTACCCAATCCTTTCTCAGGTATGCTGCACGCAAAGGCTGTGGCCCAATTACTGCTGTACCTGACAGGGGAACAGGAACCTCAGGGAGGTCAAGGGTCAAAGGTCACATGGAGGGGTGTTTGGATTTGTGGTGGTTAATGACCCATCGCTCCAACTGAACCTGCTAGGCCAGAAGACAGATAGCTCAACCTGTGGTTGTTATTACACATTATGGCGTTACAGTATGTCCTACAGGCAGATCACAGACAAAGTTACTCACTGATTTCACACAGAGAAATACCCATAAACAGAAGTTGAGTTCAGTGATGTTGGAGTTCACAGAACTAGTTATAAAAGTTATACCTCCTTATTTTTCTCAGTGACTTTACGTAAAGGATAGCTACAGTATGTTACATATTTAATTTATGTAAGAACATATCTTACAGCATGAGGGAAATCATTTTAACAAGAAGCTGGCAAATTGACTGTCATAGATAAAATATTCATACTTTTACTAACATGTACATTTAGAGTTTGTGGATGGGCCCCACAGTCTGCGTCCTGTTAAGGCACGGTTTCAGTGAGTGGATGGGACCCACAGTCTGCATCCTGTTAAGACACTGTTCCAGTGTGTGGATGGGACCCACAGTCAGCATCCTGTTAAGGCACTGTTCCAGTGTGTGGATGGGCCCCACAGTCTGCATCCTGTTAAGGCACTGTTCCAGTGTGTGGATGGGCCCCACAGTCTGCATCCTGTTAAGGCACTGTTCCAGTGTGTGGATGGGCCCCACAGTCTGCATCCTGTTAAGGCACTGTTCCAGAGTGTGGATGGGCCCCACAGTCTGCATCCTGTTAAGGCACTGTTCCAGAGTGTGGATGGGCCCCACAGTCTGCATCCTGTTAAGGCACTGTTCCAGTGTGTGGATGGGCCCCACAGTCTGCATCCTGTTAAGGCACTGTTCCAGTGTGTGGATGGGCCCCACAGTCTGCATCCTGTTAAGGCACTGTCCCAGTGTGTGGATGGGCCCCACAGTCTGCATCCTGTTAAGGCACTGTCCCAGTGTGTGGATGGGCCCCACAGTCTGCATCCTGTTAAGGCACTGTTCCAGTGTGTGGATGGGCCCCACAGTCTGCATCCTGTTAAAGCACTGTCCCAGTGTGTGGATGGGCCCCACAGTCTGCATCCTGTTAAGGCACTGTTCCAGTGTGTGGATGGGCCCCACAGTCTGCATCCTGTTAAGGCACTGTTCCAGTGTGTGGATGGGCCCCACAGTCTGCATCCTGTTAAGGCACTGTCCCAGTGTGTGGATGGGCCCCACAGTCTGCATCCTGTTAAGACACTGTCCCAGTGTGTGGATGGGCCCCACAGTCTGCATCCTGTTAAGGCACTGTTCCAGTGTGTGGATGGGCTCCACAGTCTGCATCCTGTTAAGGCACTGTTCTAGTGTGTGGATGGGCTCCACAGTCTGCATCCTGTTAAGGCACTGTTCCAGTGTGTGGATGGGCCCCACAGTCTGCATCCTGTTAAGGCACTGTTCCAGTGTGAGAAGGCGAGGCCCGATGCGTTTAAACACTGTGACACATTTATAAAAGTGCTACAAAAAGTGTTTAGCGTGAGTTCAGAACTTCAACATTTGGATTTACAGTGTAAACAGTTTTCTGTAAACACTTTTTGTACGTGTTACATTATTTACATTTTTAATTACAAACATGTTTATTAACACTTTTTCAACACATTTAGGCATTTTTACTGGTCAAGATGTTTCGTCGGTATTTGCATTGTAAACATGTGACATGTTCCATTCACAGCGTTATCTTGTGGTCTGTTGTATGAAAGGAGGCAGCGGCAGGAATGAAGTAATTCAGAGGATAGTGGCCGTTCCTGAATCAACATCGCAGGGCCGTCGATGAGGGTGGCTTTCAGACTGAGAGGGAAAAATAAAAAAGGCAGAAAGGAATGAATAAGACCACTCAGTGTCACGAAAATGTTTCAGAGGTCCTTGAGACGAAAAGAGGTTTTCGCCAACCGTCCAAACTCATTTACACAGAAAGGTGAAAAGAACCGCAAACCCCAGCGCTGCCCTCTTTAATTGGTCGTCAAAGTATTTCTGTACCATGTTTTTATTGTGCATTGTAAGATGGTCACATTTCGACCATCCCCCTCACCTGAAATGTGTTTTTCATAGAGAATGGTCTGTGGTTGATGCACTCAATATATTCAGGAACATTTATCCAAGGCTGCGTTCCCTCCAACCTCCGAATGTTTGCATTAAGTACTTTTCGCTGTTTTTTTTTTTTTTTTTTTTGAAAGCATGAATTCAAGATTCTACTGACTTATACACACAAGCTGATGCAAGCAGACCGGATGAATGGTAAAAAATTTTCACAAACAACAAACACTTCTCCTTCACCCAGAATTGAAAAGACATGGAGCAAGAATTGAAGCAGATTCTTTTGTTGCTTCCCCACAAAAGGCTGCCTAACTCGTGACACTCAATGCCACGGTAATAGAAATGTTTTTTTTTCCTCTCCGTGTTAAACTTTACAGCCAAACCTCAACTCAATTTAATGCAAAACGACTTTTAAAGCATGTTTCCTAGAATGGAATGCAAATGGAAGGGAACGATCGAAAGACCGCAGAAGAATGCGTCATATTTTAAAACCACTTGTGGCACCCAACAAAGTGAAAATAAATAAATGAATAGAAAAGCAGCACTGTGTAAATAAATTTGGAGATTTTCTCCTGAATGGTGCTCTGCAACAATGCTAGTGAATGCTGTAAACGTGGACCATGGAGCAGCAGGACTTTCTCAATGTAGCTAAAAAACTGAACTACATGCAGACCGACTGCATTCTGTTCAACAAATTTAAAAGCCCAGTCCTGCCAAAGTTAGTTCCTTATTTAACTTAAATAAATATTTATTTGAAGCAAGGAGTGGTGGTGTAGGAAGTGAAACTAGTTTTAAAGGTAAAAATCTTTTTGCTGAGTAACTTTATTAAGAGGATACCTCCAGCACAGCTGTGAACAGTGCAAACACAGTGGACCATTAATCATTTTTGGTGGAGGTCAGAAAATTGACTGTTGCAAAAGAATACTCATACTTTCACTGACCTGTCATATTTTCGGCTTTTCCCATTCTGAAATGCTGTTTTTAGTATGTAAGTGTACAGGATATTTCAGTATATTGTTGAGAATGACGGGATGAACCAAGCTGGCCTTGGAGTAGAATGGGTATAAATATAATGAATAGTTGGGCAGTGTGTAAATGATATAGTGTTTAGGAGTTCAAAGGTCAACATTCACTCATAAGAAGGAAGAGGCTGTGGGTTGGTGATGACATACACGGGGTGCGTTGAAATACTTTTTCTCATCTCTTTGTCTCCTCCACTCGTCTTCTACCCTGGAATTATCTGGAGGAAAGGAGGGAGGAAACGATTGGAGGAGAGGAGGAAACGAGGAGAAGAGACAAGGAAACGAGGAGATGAAACGGAAATTGGAAAGATAATCCGATTATCCTATCATCAAATTTAACCTCAGCTATTGATGAAGTCGTGTAACTTTGAATGATTCCTCGGATACCTAAGGCAATCAAAATATTCTGTGGGACGGTATTTTAATCTGACTGGTCTTGAGCACAATGATGCACCAAGAAATGTGAAAAGACTTCCGTGGCAGGATACATCAATGTATCCTTCGTTTGGAAGAGAGGAGGAGGCAAGTGGAGGAGGTGGTATCTCGTCTCCTACCTTTTTGGAACAATAGAGGGAGGGAGGGCACAAAGAAAAGTTTCCGGGGCACAGAGAAGACGAGGAGACGAGTGGAAATTTGATTATTGGAACGCACCCATGGTGTAATTGTAGACAGAACAATCCTAACTCTGCCCGTCCAGACCATCAGAGAAGTCAGGCTGTCGAGAGCAACAGTGTCATACTCAATCAGTGACTCATAAAAATAATTAAAAAATGGTAGTAATAATAATAACAATAACAACAACAACAACAACAACAACAACAACAACAATTCTAATAATAACAATAATAATAATACCAGCTAATACTGCAGGCCTGGTGTGTGGTAAACATGCTTGAGGGGTTTTCTTTGAAGGGTGGGCATGGGGCTTTGTTTTTTAGTTTGCTTGTTGGTCTTTTTTTGATCATTGCTAGCTCTTAACCTCTATTTTGTAGGAGCCTGTCACATGTGACATTGCTATTGTTAGATTCTGTAGCAGAAGCCAGACTTGCTTGGGGCTCTGCAGTTTAATTCTTGTGTTGCCGTGGCATCTTCTTTCAGATGAAAGGTCTTCTGTGCTATGATTCTGCGGGCACCTAAGTCTTCATACAGTCCTCCAGCTTACAGCGCACCAAAGCACCATTTCACCAAAGCATCCTGTTCCAAGATGTGGTGAAGTCTACCTATCTTTTTTTCTAATCCATTCAAAATGCCATTTTGAAATTGAAAAAAATCTAATGAACATGATTTTTTTTTTCTATTTCTTGTCAGATAGACCAGGCTAAAACATGTTTAAGTTTAAGGACAGTGACCTACAAAAGTTAAAGTTTGGGTCCACTAAGGAAGCGAGCTCCAAACCTCCTATCGGACTTCTGCTGAAGTTAGCACGAGCCGTACTCATGCGTCGGGGAAGTCCCTGTGCTGTTTGAGGTGATGTGTCACTCTGCCATGTTTGCTGGCCTTCACAGGAACACTTTACCCCTTTCCAGCCAGTCCCAGCCCGCTCTGCTTCTACAGGGTGCTTTTCTGTACTCAGGTAAGGGACACTCTTCAAGGTTTTTTTTTTTTTTTTTTGAGGAAAAACGGCTATAGCCATGGCTATTTTTAAGACCTGTTTCATTCATTTTTTATTACAGTTGGATGGCAAATGTCATCTCAAAGCTTTTAGTGCCACAAAGCGTTTTCACCATTAATACAGGACCAATATTTTTCTCTTTTTTTTTTTTTTTTACAAAAAATGTAAGAACCTACAGTGGGGTGTTTTTTCTCCTTCCTTTCTATGGACCGAAAAACCGATGACGGCACATTTCTTAACCACTTTCCCAGTCGGAAGTGTACATCTTCCTGATTCCTGAGAAGAAATTCTATTATTCACTTTGTAAAAACACAGAAAAAAATCAGTTATATATCAATCAATATCTCCCCTTACGTTATCTGTTCTCCATTTTGCCTTGCCTGCCATTGATTGGTCAAGCTGGCTCGATTGTTCTTACCTCAGCTGAAAATGAATGTCAGTCAGATGTCAAATGTGCTAACGACCAAGCACCGTCAATGCTAACGTGTAAGCACTGCAGACAACTTAACTTCTGTTCTAGCATTCTGAGTCCATGACTGGGACGGCCAATGCTCGTTTACCTTGAGGAATAGCAAAGGAGCTACTCCCAGCTGCAACCAAACCAAAATGCAGAGTGAATCCCAGTAATAATTCCAGTGGTGACGGTAGATAGGTAGACCGAGCCAGTGATGAATCAGGAAGACTAAGCAGAAGGAATAAGAATTGAGGCCTGTTCCAGGCCCAATTGAGGCCTGTTCCAGGCCCAACTTCAGAAGGCCCCTCTGCCCCTCCTCCCTTGTCCTCGTATACTTAATTCTATGGTGGGTTGGGTCCTCAAAATTTTATCCAGAGCTTAATTTTGTCTTTAAACTTTAACAACTGGAAAACACAAGGCATCTCTTCATTATTAACATTTCTGTGATCAGCCCTTTATGAGCATAACAATGACACCAAAAATCAGTATATATGAGTATCTTATTTATGTGAAGAGCCAGAGGGAGAGTGAGAAGTGATGGCACCCTGTTGTCGATTCCACATTTGGGGGGCACCTTACTGCCTACCAAGAACAAAGAGGGTCGTACCACGCCCAGTTCTGCTTTTAACTGGTAACTCCAAATGTAGATCATTATTGGCAAATGGATAAAAGTCTACTCCTTGCCATGGCTGAAAAGCCTGTTGCCTCTTTGATCACCAGGTTGAAGGTGTTTATGAGAGAGGGGGACCATTTGCCCTTTTCTGGCTGTGTCTAGGAGCATGACAAGGGACCATAGAAGAAGAGAGCAGGGTAAATAACCATAAAATGCATGCTGCTCTCCTGACAGCTGAATATAGATGAATACACCTAAGCTCATTTGTAATTTTCTTTTGTAAACTAAAGGCAAATAATATTTACATGTCGTATATCAAATATTTTGAACCGAGATAAATTACATAAAATATTTTTTCCATAATAAGAATGTCTTTACCTTTGTTTCATGAGGTCACAGAGTTTTATTTTCTTTTTCTCTTTAGCACACATTTGAAATAATTCAAGCTGTTCTAATCCACTTTGTTCTGTGGAAAGCCTTAAAGAAGCTCCAGTATTTTGGTGTGGGATTAAAACAGTCCTCCGCAAGGTATGCTGAATATATTTTTCAGTATTTTAATATGTCTTAATTTCACATTAGAAAGAGAAATTATTGTTCTCATTTGATTTGTTGTGATTCTGTGTTCTGTCCCATGTTTCAGTTTGCCCCATAACAACAGTGTAATACTCGTGTACGATACAGCCACATCATACGGAATACGACATGTAACTTCCCAATGAACTGAAAGAAAAGTATTCTTCAAATGATCGTTTGTTTTGTAGACTTCAGTAAAAAAAGGAAAAAAATAATAAAGTAGTGACAGCAAAACAGGCCTTGCCCAGTTCAGTGAAAAATTTCCAATTGACCGCTCTGCTCAGGTTGGCACAACGCAGAAAGCCACTGTAACTGTTTGATTATTGCATTATTCTCACCTTCAGCTGTAACACTTGAGAGCCACTTGTCAAACTGTAATCTCTCTCCTGGGACACTGCAGCCGTAGCCATTTTGATTTTCTGTCAACACCGGGGAGGATAATGAAAACTAATGCTTACAGAGGGAAATGACTTGTTAAGGTTACCAGGGTAACATTGAAAAAGGGATGAGGAAATATTTCAGGCCCCTCCAGCATCCTGTGCGCATTTGTGGACCCTCGGCAGTGTATCAGCCATTTTGTTTTTAACATTCTGACAACCTTGTAAATTGTTGTATTGATTATACAAAACCAAGGGATAAAGACACTAAGTGTGTTTGGTGTGTGTGTGTGTGCGTGTGTTTGCGCGCGTGACATTTTTGTGAATATAATGAATGGTGTTGTTGGCCATGACCTTTCGGAGCTGCGATAAACCCGGCCTGCTTTAATTATTTAGGCAGTCCAGACGTATGTTTCTGCACAGAGACATCGCCGCCCTGAAGAATGCGTAGCCCGGGCTACGAGAATACATGCCTACAAAAACGTTTTAAACATGCATCAGTGTTAAAGCCACGATTTTATTAAACGGCACCTACAACAACGGCGCTGAGAATCATGGGACTGAAAATGCTACATGACGGAAAACAATAAAACAGTACAGGTGCTGACAATGATGAAGCAGGAGAAACCTGAGTCCTGGCAGTCTTCCTGGAAAATACTCTTAAGTTATTTTTTATTCTGTTTTTTGTAAGCTGAAGGCAAATAATATTTACATATTGTATATAAAATAACTTGAACCTAGGTAAATTCCATAAGATAATTTTTTTCCATAATAAGACAACTTGACTTTTACCTTTATTTCATGAGGTCACTGAGTTTCCTTCTCTATTTTTTAGCACAAATTTGAAATAATGCAAGCTTTTCTAATCCACTTTGGTCTGTGCAAAGCCTTGAAGAAGTTCCAGTGTTTTGGTGTGGGAATATAAACAGTCCTCCACAGAATGGAGAAACCGTGCTTTTGGATTTCATACTTACATTGAGTAAAAATGTATAAAATGTAAAATGAATAAAAATCGAATGAAAATGAGTAAAAAAACATGAAAAATGAATAAAAATTGTCATATAAGAAGGATGCAAACAACAGCAAGGTTACAAATGTTATTTTATCCAACATTTCCAGTTCATACTTTTTTCAACATTCAACAGCTCATATGCAATATTTATATATGTATTTTCAGATGCAAAACTTTGACAGGTAGCTTTAGTAATAATAATAGTAAATTACCAGAGGGCTTGGTAAGGCCCTCACAAAGGAGTCATCGTAATGAAGCTATGCGAGGCCTGTGGGGGGAGGCAGTGTGAAATGTTATGGCGATGTTGTGACAGCTCGGAGAGGGGCTTCTCAGCAGCAGCTTGCCATCATCTCCACGGAAACGGCCTCCCCTGACGACGGTCTCCTCCTCCCGGGCAGGGGAACCATCCCCACAGAGCGACCACGGATTAATTTCATCCAACAACAGGAAAGGAGGAGGTGGAGGAGGAGGAGGCCCCGGAGATAGGAGCGCCCCCCTGTGGACCCCCCCAAACCCCTGTCACTCACTCAACTCCAGGCCGGGTGGGGGGTGCGCAGGAATTACGCCGAGATGAGGGGTGAGCTGTGAAGCCCGATTAGGGACAGGAGAATGCATAACGATTTGAGAATAGCTGTGATGAATGACTGTGAGGAGGTTATAGAACGATTAAAGAAAAGGAGGGAGGGGAAAAAAGGAGATTGTGCTTGGCACAGCATCGCTTAATATGCGAGAGCACCCTGTGAATTAAAGTCACACTGGGCTTCAGCTGTAATTGAACTGTAAGAAAGGGCACGGAATGCTTTACTGACTTCTAAAGAGTTTGGAAAGTTTGGTGGGAGCTGATGATGGAGCCTAAGCATGAGGGAGCACACTCTTACACCACACACACACACAGGTAGTGATGGGGGAATGAGCTTTCATTGAAGTAAAAAATGGGAACAGCTACCATACAGAATCGGTGCCTCAATGATCTGGACCATTGACTGCCATGGCTGTGGAGAGAAAAGCATTTCTGATTGGTTTGAACAAGACAATGGTTTGACAGCTGCCTATGAAAAATGGGGAAAGGTGTGGTGCATGCATTAATTAAGCTATACCATCTCAGCATGCAAGGGGAGTGATATATTAGAATTCTGCACAGGCCCTGTGGTTATTAATTATTGATTATGGCTAGCATAGCTGCGAGAGGAGATCTCAGTGACTTTGAAAGTAGGTTTAGTATTAGGTTGCTCTAGGAGAGTTCTCATGCTGTGTCATGGCGTGGTGTCTCAGGTGATATCGGAATGGACCCATTCTGCACAGGTGTTGCACCTGAACATGCCACTCTGGACACCTGCTAGTTATAGCAGATAGTGCTGTGCAGGTATTAAATGCTTGATCAGGCCAAACATAATTATGTCCTGATTTCACTCAAAGGAGTATCAATAGAAGCAGGAAGTGGTGATGCAGAGTTCACAAAACTAGTTGGAAAATGAATGCCCCTACATATTTCCTCCATTTACTCAGTCACACGTGTCAGTCATAGGGACAGATTCACACATCAGTGAGAGACACACTAAAAATGTCCTCTGGAGCACCTTCAAGTGTTCTTAATTTTCTCACCTGGGGAACCCTTAAAGGTTCTTCATTGATTCAGACATCTTTAAAATTTTCCTTGCAGGGGCATCAGAACAAGGTTCTACAGACACCGGTATCTTAAAAGAACCTTGAAAGGTTTCCCCAAGTGAAACAAACAGAGAACCCGTAAGGAACTGCAGTTATCGCTGGAGACTGCTTTACTCCACTATCCCATAATTCAATGTGAAAGAGTCAATGTGCGGGACAGCGATCAGCTGAAACACCTGTGTTGAAATGCAGAATGAGATCAAACTCATGAGGAAAAACAATTATCCTCTTCTGCTGACTGCTGTGCAATTCCTTCATACCATAATCATAATTAACATATTCACCACGGAGCTACTTCTGCCATTTGAAAACTATTCAAAATCCATGGCAGAGTAGCGCTCCCAGTAAATGAAAAAACACACACTGAACTTTCACGGGACAGACATGAGCTTCCCTATTCAAACTAGGGATGTGACATGTGTTTTTTCTGTACACATTTCTGTTGCAGCAAATGTTAAAATTTGAAAAAATGCATTACTTTTCAATTATATGAATGTTTTTTAATGGAATTAATTTCCCTGGCATGCATCAGCTCAGAGACGGTTTGTTCCGCTGCCAGAAACCATGCGAGTCTGCTTACAGTTTGTGGCACTGGAATTCCAACGCTGCTGTGTGATGTGGGATTACATTAGATAACATTATGCAAACACTCTTACCAAGAGGGACTTGCAACTCAAAGTGCGTTAATTTGGAGATGAGAGTGCTAAGAGCGGGGTAGAGGTCCAAAGTGCCAGGAGGGATAGTATAGTCATGGAGTATGACCCTGGGAATGACATATTGAGGTGTGCCCTGAAGAGTTGAGTCTTCAGTCTGTGCTTGAAGGTGGAGATTGGACCACTTTTTACATACTATATCTACTGAGGAGGCCCCTGTAAGCCTGGGAGAGAGAGAGAGAGAGAGAGAGAGAGAGAGAACGTGTAGTGGCACAAAGTGAGTATGGAGGAGGTGAGATTGGGAGGGGGCAGTATTCTTGTTTAAGATGGGAAACAGCTCGCCATCCGAATGAGTTGTAAAAGGCATAGCTAAGCAGTACTTTAGTCAGGTAACAGCCCAGTTTTTTTTTTTTTTTCGTCCAATGGATAAACAAATTCAAGGCTGGTTGAACATGTAATTTCATTGATCCAGATTACCTGGTCATGCTACAGAGATGCTGCATAACAGACCACGTGTCCCTGACCTTACCATCCTATTATGATAAAATGCAATTAAACATGATATGTTTTTGAGATCATTCGAGAAAATGTCCAAAAACTGGCACTAATGATAGTGTGAGTGTTAATGTGTTAAAGAGAAGACTAACATAAAGATACAAAATGAGTAAAAGAAACATTTCCCCTGGCTATTGTTATAGCTCTCAGTTTTCATTTCACTTCATACTCCTTCTGCCCTTCTTTGAATTGTGAACATCTCCTTTTAACTTTTTTTATCTAGCCTCTTACAGGATCTAGAACCAGTCAACAAACCAGAAAGAAACTGAGAAATCAGAGTATGACATTACAAAAAGTGATTCTGTCAAATCAACTTTCCCTCAGGACAGAATTCCGAACACAAATAACAGTCCAATAAAATGATGGCAGATTAAGGATAGATGACAAACTGTAGATAAAAAATGAAGATTAAAGCTCTTACTGTAAATTTGACATGACTCATAGGACTCTCTGTGCAGAGTGCAGGCAAATGTAATTAGCTGACATGAAGTAGCTGAGAGGTAGATATGTTAAGATAATCTAACACACACAGACATGCACATACATGCATGTGTGTTTGTTCACACACACACACACACACACACACACACACACACACACACACACACACACACACACACACACACACACACACACACACACACACACACACACACTATGTAAAATAAATAAGCAGTGGCAGAACACACGTGGAGCTACACTTGAGCTTAATGCATCAGTAGTGTTAACAAAATTACAGTGAACTAACATGCATAAAGGAAAAATCATTACTGACTGAATCAGACGCTGGCATTTAACCAACCAATCAAATCAAATTCCAACATATAGTGTCTTTACAAAAGGATGCAGTTTAGCACAGTTATTCATGGAAATGTCTGCAAGCTCAGGGCCTGCTTTCCTCAGCGTCAACAAAAAAAAACCTTCGCGCAGCGATCGCTGCAGCTGAATAGCTCTGTAATACAAAACGCCCTGAACATTTCATCGATGCGATTGGGTGAGCACAAGATTTTTTTTTTTTACTGTAATCAGCCAAAAACCATTTCCACATTGCCCACAAACACCACATTGTTCTTGTAATTTACCAATTATAATGTTCCGAGGGACTGATGCACTCTATATTTAGGGTAACTGTGTGTGTATTGAGGCATGCCAAGAACAGCCTGTTTAGCACCCCGGCGGGTGTTTCCATTGAAGGAGAAAGTTACCAGCCAGTTACCCCTGAAGGAAAGCCATTGTGTTTCTTAAATACAAGGTTATGTGTGTGAACGTAGAACGCATATCATAATGTCATTTCAGCAGCATCCTGATGAAGGGGGAATTGTGTAATTGTGTACACATTTCTGAGCTAAGCGGCTTAACCCACTGTGGAATACGCTTGTTGTGCTGTTTTGGTGTGTGCTCGGGCCTCGTGGTTCGGTGTCAAATGGGGCCCGTGCCAATACTGACTGTCACTGACAGAACTGTGGAGATCGCCCCAGCTGGTCAGTCAGTCGCCTGCGGTCTGCCTAGACGGACTACGCGTGAAGCGTTCTCCCCTGTCTCTGACCCAGGCTAAGTACGGTCAACATGTGAACCTGGAAAAGGGGCAGCGGATGCCATGACAAGCCTCAGAGGTGAGGGAATGGCTGTGCCCATGCTCTCAGGAATCGACAGTGCAGGTTTTAGCAATGGTCATGGTGTGTGAATGTGATTGTAGGTTAAAAACTGAGAGGAAGAAAGGGTGAAAAATGCCAAAAATCCCCAGTAAAGGGATACAGTATATAAAACACAAGCTGTGAGCGAAGGGAATGCACCATTTAATCAATTACTTTTTGGTTTATCTGGAGACATTTTGGAAAAAAGTATGAAGAATTTTTTTTTCCCTGAGGGTCAGGCAAGGTAAGGTGGTGAAGTCATTAGGACCCGTCCCGTCCCTTCCTTCCCTTCCCCCCTCGGTTCCTCCCCCTCCCTCCTCCCTCCTCCCCTTCCTGAAGCGTGTGCCTTGCATACTGTCGGACTCGTCCGCGGCTCTCCGCTGCAGCGGGTTTTTAATATTCCTGACGGAACGTGTCATAAAAGCCCAGGGGGGCCCGGCTCGGCATAATTAGCCAGACGCCAGAAGGGGTCAGGGTGACAGCGTAGCGCAGTGAACGAGCCACCATTTGGCCTTATAAGTCCGGGTCAGGGGATATTCTTCCCAAAGCGCCCCCACCCCCATGTCTCCCCTGGCATCCTGCTCCGCCCCCGGTAACACACTCTCATGTGTCCCTGGAAGACTAAAAGATCAGGGCTCGTGTTCATTAGCAATCTCAGAAAAAGAGTGCTGATCCACAATCGACTCTTCTTCCCAGCTGTTTTTTTTCTTTTCAGGGGATAATCTCCTCAAACCACCACCCCTCCCAAACACCCATACACACAGAGACACAGCGGACATACAGAACACATGCATGATAGTGTCTGACTTCTTTTCATTGGTTGGCAGAACCACAGAGAGGGGGAAGCAGTGCTTAGTGTTACACATATTCACTTTAACCTTTCTTACTAACTAAGAAATAATATTACTGACTCTAAGTTACAGCCAACACAAGCCCATTTCATTTTAAAAAAAGATCGAGAGTGAGGCACAGGAAAGCTCCAGGTCTGGGTTCACAACTTTAGCCAGAGTAACAGCCTGAATTAGTCTGCCTTATACCTTATCCTATCTGTTTATGTTTAAAGTTCAGGTCTGGTGAACCTGCTTGGTGCACTATGGGACATATACTTTTTACCGACTGCACTGCATTGGTCTTTGTCATATGATCGTGCGCTGATGTCATTGAAAAACATTTTCTATGCTGCTGGAATTCCTGTGTGTGTATTGGCTGAAATGTACTCTTTATGTGTGCCAGGGAGACAGAGATCAGGCCTCATTAAATATCTCAGAATAGGATAGCTGATCTAGGATCAGTCTAGCCTTCTTCATTTAGCCTGTTCATAATTTATAAGGTTCGTATAAGGACAAAAAAAAAAAAACACCTGATCCTAGATCAGTGCTCGTGCGGTGAGATGCTGTTTGAATGCAGGCCCAGGGCACTGCAGTATCCTCTTCCTTGGTTTCCTCTCTCTGTCGTTTGACTGATCTGAAGTCAGATGACAAAGTGAGGGCTTTCTGCTGCATGGCTCGTTCCTCCTCACCCTGCACATGGAAAAAAAAGAGAGGATGAACAGAATGAAAGATGGAAGGACAGACAAAGAAAGGATGGAATGAAGGGAGCAGAAAGGAAGACGGGGGGAATGAATGACAGAAGAAAAGAAGTAAAGAAGGAACGAGGAAGATCTGAGTTTTTGGACCCAGCCCAGGGCCAAGCTAAATCCTCCCTCTCTGGGGCTCCCACACAGTCCCACACTGTCTTCCTCCCATCATCATCTTTATGCCTTGCATTTAACCTTCTGGGTTATTTAATGCTAGAGAAATACCGCCCGTCCAACATCTAATGACAGCTAATTGCCTTCGGTCAGTTAGAAATCTCCATCTGCGCAAGAACGACTATCGATCAGTGAGAATACCGGCAAAGGCCTCCATAAGAGTCTGTGCACTTAAACCCACCCGGTCCCATTTCTCCTCTATGCATCCTTTGACAACTTTCAATGTTGTTGGGATGTTGGTATCACCTCCCAGGACCCCGGACTGAAGTGACAGGTGTCCGTTTTAGGGGAGAAGGGATGCCGCGATAAAAGTTTTCCGCTAAGAAGTAATTTATACAAAGCCCCCGTGTTTCTCTCCTTCACATATCCCTTGCGGTCCTTTATCTGCAAATCCAATGTCTTTCATTCTGAGACTTGAAGGATGATATCCTTAATGTTTATGACAAATTAATCCGCCTGGGGAAAGCCGGTGACAGTAAGCAGCCAGTGGGTCACCCCTTATTCCAAATCTGTCATTTCCCATTTCCACTCCTCTTCATGGGAGAGCACTTCGGTGCCATGTATTTATAGAACAAGAAAGAAAAAAAAATCATTGTATGAGGAGACAGTTTCCGATCCTGATGTGCAAAAGGGCTAATTGCGTACGGAGCGCTTCACTCTAGCGATAATAAAGGGGTTTGGATAAATTTGAAGATGATACATAATAATCTATAATTACACAGGATCATGCTGGGTCACCGGAGTGACTGGTAATCAACAAACTGTGTGAGTGTAAGTGTATGGAAACACTCACTCAATGATCCTCTTCAAGGATTACTGTTAACAGATTTTTGCATTAATTTCATTACATTTGTTTTTTAGTATTTAATGGGGAATCACATTTGCAATGTGAAATATGAAATTCATATTCTTGTGATATGTCTCTATGGAACACAGCCCTGTGTTCCTGGACTAACACTGCACAAATCTGAGTGACAAATGGTTCATAAAATAAGATTTTTTAGGAAAACTAATTAATCTTATTAAGGTACTTTAGATCAAATAAATCACTCCATGAGTTTAATAAAAGGATGCTAATAAATCTATTGTACAATTAGTCTGAATGTACAGCAGGAATCACAGGGGTTATACAGGATGCTAAACAAAAGTGCAGGCAAAATTATTTACATGTCAGAAATGATAACATCAAATTTTTGATCTCCAGGGCACAAATATTAAATATAAAAAAAATTGCTGTTGATTTAGCATGAATACCAGTAAGCAGGATTAATACCTGTTTAAGCTAAGCAAATAAATCATTTTATTGACATCCTAAATAGAAAATATAAATAAACCAATCTGTCTCTTATGAGAGTCTTACTGTTCCATTTGATAATGCATTTTGATTTAAATGGGATGCACTTTAAAAAATTATTTGATTAAATTAACAATATAAATAACAGTTCTGTGGATACAGACTGCTTGTCTAGATTATGATTTATTAATCAGATGACTGTACCCCTTTTCTTGGTTCATTGATTTGTGATGTGTTCATAATATTAAGACACAGCATATGTATTTATTTTCTGTATTTATTCACTTATTTATTCATTAAAAATCTACATACCATGGGTTTAACTGAAAGGTAAATTCCGTCTGAAGTCTGCTGGCTGATGAGCAGATCTATGTCCAATGAAAACATGGTTTGGAACTATATCGGTAAGAAATGTAACATAAATAAGATTGGGTTATGAACAGAGAAGAAAAAAAGAAAAGTGGAGATTAAAATCCGATAGTCAATCATGGCATCATACATGCATTCACAGGGGATTTGGGCTGCATTGGTTGATCTGCCTTTAGCCATGAGCTAAGCTCGATTGTAAAAGAATTACAGCTACTGATACTTGTGATTTCTGTAAGTATTGTGTTCCAAATGCAACATGATCTGAGATAAAAGGCAGTTTGGCTAAATGTACTTTTGTGTTATGCATCATGGTATTTCTTCTCTGCTGCTGTATCTGATAAACAGAGTGGGGGGGGGGTATAGTAGCTGCATACTAGATGCATACTATATGAAATGATAAATGAAAGACAATCATCTGTATACTTAAAGTAAAAATAAGATAAAAATAAATCATTTATTTTACCTATTATGCTAACGTGTTGATATCTCCTCTGTTTTCTAAACTATACCATAGAGTATCAATTTGTTAGGAAAGCAACTAAACAAATGGTTATTCTCTTAGGAGCTCTGTAGAATATCTGACCTTAAAAAAACGTATCCATAAAAAATACAATTATCGCTAAAGGTCAAAGAAGAAATAAGACATCCTATAACCTTCAGGTCCACTGCAGAAGTTATTCAGACCGCTGAAATAAATTAAAAATAGATTCCATATTGAATATTCTTTTCAAATTACATATGCACTTCAGGAAAAAAAACAAATTACCTTCAGTCTCCTGAAGCCTGGATATTTTACTTTGCAAACATATTTTTGAAGGATATGGAAATAAATAAAAATCATACATACATGCTAAAAACTTTGTTAATATCAGTTTATAAAATGCAGTGTTTCAGATAATTAGACAGGAATAGAGCAGCACGGCATGCGTTATTACAAGGTGATAATTTATATCTTTGTCTATGTGACAGTTATATTATTTTAAAGAGAAGCAAAAGCATTTCAAAACAACAGATGAATAAATATGGTATGATGCAACAGGTTTTTGACCCTGACAGGCATCATTACAAGGTGTGTGAATTTTATTGACAGTTCACAAAAACACACAACAACCAATGCAATCACATGACAAGAAATTCCTGTCAGTTGGAATAGCCAATTAATTATTAAAAGACACTGTGTATGCTGTACAGAAACAAACACAATATGCCCAGAGATGCCATACAGTCCACTTACTTTATCAGAAAGGGTTGTGTTAACAGATTAAATACATTAAATATATAAGGTGGTAAGTAATCCACTAAATGTATAGTAGATCCATTTGGGATGCACTAAGTATTTAATTTATATACTTAAAAGACCTCACATTTGTTGTCATCTTCCTAAAAAACATCACTCAGGGGCCTGTGAAAATCAACTTTTAGCCTTTGCTAAGTAGACTGTTAATCATTAGTAGTCCATTTTAATCATGTTTGTTTGTGTACTTTTTAACATTAGTGAATGATGATTTTGTGGCTTGTTGGTTTATGGTAACCACCACGGCCTGTTCCCCTTACACCTGAGCCAGGTAATAGTCCACCGGAAAGGCTGTTTTGTGTGCTGGATCAACTGCCAATAGTGATCAATTGTATTTACAAAGACAAACTTCCTTCAAGCCACAGGTCTTTACCGTTTAATGATGTTCACAAATACATAAACAATCATCATATGATGTTTATTAACGCACTACTAATGCTTAATAAACATCGTAATGATGGCAAATTGCAGGCCATAAACTGCAAGTGTTGGTGAAAATGTTCTTCATTTACGCTGGCAAAATGAACGCAGAGCTTTAGTGTGGGTAAGCAGTGAGGTCCAGGCCTGCTGTGCGACAGCGCTGCGCTGAGGCACAGTCGGCCAGCTTATCTATCCGCACCATCCTTATCTCTTTTCTCTCGGCTTTATTTATTTATTTTCGCCGAAGTGAGGACATTGTAGCACTTCAAACGCGGTGCTCGCTCCTATCTGGTTTCTAAGTAAAGGGCACCGTGGCTTCTAGCGGTTAGGATTCAGAATGCTCGCCATACGGGTGGAGCACCTGTGGAAATAACAACACCCATGCCACGGCAACATCCAACAAACCAGAACCCTCTTCCTGGGCAAAGCAGGGGGGCTGGAAACCCTATGCGCAGCTGACGCAGTGCTGGGCGCTCTCTAAACCGGGGCTAGCCAAACTTTGGCCTGGAGAGCTACAGGGTGTGTTTGCAGCAAGCACAAATATCTGCCAATGGATTGACACAAATTTACCACAAAATACATTTTTTTTTCTCAAATATGGAGCACTGAATATTCTGAAAAGCACAATGCTAGGCCAGTCAATTTATCAGAAAAAAAAAAAAACAAGAAAAATAAGATATATTGTCTATTTTCAAGATTTTTTTATCTTAAGATTTCATAATTTGCAGTGTCATCTGTGTCCTCGACTGTGATTTACCTGACAAATTAGACTCTGAGTAACAATCAAAACATTCAAATCAAATATTTTTTATTGACCTAATAGGTTGTTTTTGTTGTCATGTATTCCAATGTTCATTATCAACTATGAAAACATATTATAATGTAATATGCACATATTGATATGGGAAAATAACACCCATATTAATGTGTACATTGACTGTAGACTGAAGTGCTTGTTGGTCCAGTTCTGTGTGCGTCTCACCCTTAGTTGCTATTCAGATCTTATTTATGGTATCAGACAGGCACAGAGATAACGTATGCAGTTGAATAACTAGAATGTTCTAGCTCTGAATCCCAGGCGGAGTTGTGCTCTTCGGCAAGATCCTTAACCCGAGCTGCTTAAGCAAACATCCAACTGTATAAATGAATAAATACCGAATCTAAGTATGCCTCTCCAGGATAAGGGCTGTCTGTCTGCCTAATAAACAATCATAATATTTATGCCTTCACTGTCTTTGCAATGATAAATAACAAATAAAACTGAAACCAATAAAAAGTGAAATGATGCAACCCGATGGTGTGCTTATTTGAGGAAGCTTTCAGTTTGTCTGGATGCTATGGTCAGAAATGCACAAATAAAAAATGACAAATGGATGACATACTACTTATTATTACTACCACTACTACTAACAATGAAAATAATAATTATTATTATAAAAATAACATACAGTTCTATTAGCATTTTATAACACAAAGTGAACGGAATGCCAGGTGCTTTTTGAAGCATGCTGAACTAAAGAACACCATTCATGCCAAGCCTGAAATAAGTTAGACATATTCAGCTAAATGCTAATAATGTGCAGCATATGTATTGGGTTATAGTGACCACTGTGTTAGCTTTTTAGAAACTACCCAAGAATCTAAAGCCATTTTTAATTAAATAAAGGGCAAAGTGACAGAAAAAGTTCTCAAAAGTGACAATAGGGGGCGTACACACCTTTGGTGTTTGGCTGCTGAAAACCAGCACATTGTATTTCAAGGATTTTCCTCTTTTTGAGAAGTATTTGTGTGTATTTTATTTCCAGATAAAGGTAGGAACAACTCAATCAATATACATTACCACCCTGCTATCTTGTTAGTAGGCACTTTGCCTCTTTTCCCACATCGAACAGAAAAATGAATTACCACTCCGGCAGGATTGGTGATGAGATGCCAGAGATTTTTGCAGCATGTAATACTCGAAGAATTGATTTTGTTTTCAGAACCATTAACTCCTTACAGTGTGTTTGCCTGGAAAATAACAGAAAAAAAAGGCGAGAGACTGGTAAAACAACATGTTGGTGTGCATCCAAAAAGGAAGCATCGCTGAAGAAGCTGCAGCTTCCCTCGGTTACCGTGTGTTGCTCTCGCTCAGTTCACTTAATTAACTGAGGAAAGTATAAGCATATATGCAGAGGGAAGTTCCATTCAGAGTCCCTCACGGGGCAGCAGTGTAGTTTAATGGTCTGGGAGTGAAGGGTCTGCAGTGCTGGCGTAGTATAATGATTAGGGAGTTGGGCCTCAAACTGTGGATTCAGTTTCTCAGTGTAGACCCCTGCTGTTGTGAACTGAACCAATCAACAATTACTAAGGCACAAGATTAGTGATGGCTTCGTCCTTAATGGAGGCCCCCAAGGTGGAACCACTCAGATGGCTGACCCATCTTGCTAAAGAGAAGCGGCAAGGTGATAATTTTCCCGTGTTTTAATGCCGAGACTCAGAACTAACGCCATCATTCTGTTAGTCCTTGAGGAATGTTTCTCGGAGCTCATTGCTCAGAAATTTTGGATGACCCGCGCGCATCTGTTGTATGTCTGTTCCTTTTCCTTGCTCCTTTTTTTTCCCTAAGGCAGACTCAAACAACAATATAATCCATCAGGTGCTTCTAAGCAGCAGGTGACCGCTGAGATCGCAACTCCCAGCCTTTTCGCAGGAGCGTCAGAGAGCAAATTAAAAAAAATGATGGAATCAGCCCACATGTGTCCAACCCGTATGCCCAGAATACCAGGGTCTGGTCTTGACCCACGATGACACGTAGGCTGTTCTTCCTCATCGTGCGGCTAAAAAAGCGGCCCAACGATCAGCCAGGCAGTACAGATCTTGAGACTATTTTTGCAAGGTTACGCGCCTCCTTTTTTCAATAATGTGCAATTGTCATGCCTTGATTTGTTTTTACGCTCCACGCGTGCCTCTTTGCGGATGATGAATCCCTATGTTGAAGACCTATTAGGAGTCCTGGCCTAATTCCCTGACTGGTGATCTAATCATCCCCCCTCCTACAGGTACTTGGCCGGATGATCCAGTGCGCTCCACGCCCTTGCCGCTCCAGGCCTCAAAAAGAGAAATGAGCTCCGGCTTGACCTTCCGGGCTGAATACAAGATAAATAAAACTGAAGTAAAATAAATAAAAACAATAACAAGCTAGATCACTTGGATAGGTGCTTGCTGTAATTGGATGTGTCCTTGTAGTGTTATTTTTGCTGAACCCACAGGTAGACAAAAGCCCAAATGATGACAAAGACCCCAGAATGTGCAGAAGGTCCACCATCTTGTTTCAGCTATAGAGGTTATATTTTAGTGCATGTTATTTTTGTTATTCACTTCAAAGGCAGCTGCAGGGAAAAGAACCGTATTATACACGCATTAGCAGTTTATACATCTGGATATTTAACTTAGCCAAGCAGCCCAGGTTAATTACCTTTCTCAAGGTTGTGAGTTGATGTTTCTGCTGTCAGGCTGACGGTAGGTCATTTTAAGGATCATTAAACCATAAAATATGTTGTGACTGCACATCAAATACAATGACACAGGTCAGAACATTGTGCTGAAAGAAAAACGTGATAAAATTATCCCCCTCCAGTATTAGACTGGAAGGAGCAGCACAACTGCCAGAGCCCTGGCATGCAGTGATATTTCATAAGACACATATACATAAGAACGTATAATGATGACAGTAGGCCATTCAGCCCCAATAGGATCATAATTTACCTACAATCTGGAGACTGACCAGCACCTCCTCAAACCTGGACTCAAACACTCCCAGGACCTCTGACTCTATTACTTACCTGGGAAGCCTTTCCAAGCATCCACAGCTGTCTGTAAATTCACTCTCTGTAAATTCACATTTCCTGAAATCAGTGCAGATCTATCCAACTAATTTCCGTCAATGACTCCTTGTTGTATTGACTGAGCTCAACCTGAAAAAAAAAATATTATATAAAATAAATTGCTTATGTGTGTATCTGATGGAAAAGCACTGGGGCAACTAGAAGAGACTGTGCAAGAACAAGATGTTTTTCACAACTGCACCAAGGGTGTCTTGTGGAAGAGAGCAGCTTTTGATGTCAATACGGCCAGCTGGTGTTGATAAGGGAGGGTGGAATGTTTAAACTATGTTGTATAGACAAGGGTGGCAAACAGCAATGGAGTGGATAGGTAGAACAGGTGCTCAGCCTCAAGGATGAACCTAGAATTGATCACGCAAACAATGAAACTCTGCGATTGGTTTAAAAATGTTGCAGCAATTTCGTTGTAAGGGGGAAGCTCAAGGTGATTGGGAAAGTATTCAGGAAAAGGAGGAGCCAGTTATGCACTGAAGATAATGTGACCGTTGTTCAAGGAGACTCTCTCTTGCTGAATATGAACACAGCACTCTGGTGCATGAACACAGAGCAGTTTCCATTTGCATTAAAAGTCTCAAACTGTTTCACAGTGCAGGGTATTAACCAGCCTCTATTAATGTGGAACACCTACCTGGGCGTGGGCTTGTGAGAGTTTTCTTTGATGCAGTGAAAGCTGTTGGTGAGAGAGGGGATAGACAAGATGGGAATTGTGTGATACATACCTTAAAAACATGCAAATAGAGATACACTGCTTTTGTTGTGGATTCACTTTCAAACCTCCTCATGTGCTTTGACAAAAGGTCAAGCAGCATGTAGAAGAATCCCCGCAGAAAGGTTATCAGGGCTAACTTGCACAAATGGGCTTTGCTGCAGGGCACTGTGAGAGATTCAAGACACCCCATAGCAAATAAGCTGGAAAGACTGGAATGAAAGTTAATAAAAAAATCACCCCAAAAGATCCTCCTAAGCACACAACCCTGCGCGTGCTCTTTGGACCTCTGTGCTTGGAATTTAGACGACAGTGATACAAAGTATCATCAGCCATGAAAGGAAACAGAACGATGATGATGTGCTGTTCTTTCTGTTGAGCTGCCCCTCCCCCACGCCCCCCTCACATAACGAAGAAACCAAAAGGTCCTTCGGGCTATTCCCATGTCCCAGGATGCCTTGCTGCTGTGACAGACTTCATTCGCTAAATCCTCGCTCATGAAAACAAACCTCTGAGATAGAGGTCACGATAAATGAAACGTCAACAAGAACCTGCAAAGGCCTGTTTTATCCCAACAGGGGAGCCGAAAATGCAGTGACAAATGGCGGACAAATTGCAATGTCTGCAGCGGCAACCTCCTCAGCGACAGCCAACAAAATCTGGAAAGTACTCTTGTGATCCTGGATCTGTCCTGCAATTGGCATGAAATACCTGGAGAAACTATTTATCATTCCCAACAACAAAATCTTACTTGTTAATTTGGAATACCCAAAAAAGACACAAAACACAAGCACATATTCCTTCTAGACCAGTGGTTCTTAACTGTGTTGGAGGTGTTGAACCCCACCTGTTTCGTAATGCGCATTCACCGAACCCTTCTTAATTGGAAAATAAAATATGATTTTTTCAAATTCAAAACATAGGTATATATTTTACTGGTGCACAAAATGAACCGTGCATCAACATCACTGTTCAAAGAACAAAACCATCAAAACATGATTTTCACACAAAAAAAACGGGGCATGTCATCACGAATCATATGAGTTGGGTGTGTGTCTTGACCTCCGCCGAACCCCTGAGACTGACTCACCGAACCCCTGGGGTTCGATCGAACCCAGGTTAAGAACCAGTGCTCTAGACCAATGTCTATCTTCTGGACCAGTTCCTTCCCTCTGGAACACTTCCTGTGAGTCTGCTGCACAAGAAATTGTCATATTGAATCCTTTAAGCATACAGTAAAAGGGAATATTATACTTTACTCCAATCCGCTTCAGAGGGATAAATTCTGTACCACTGGGTCTCCTGTATTCCATCACACAACTGGTGCAGTTGTAAGTGTAGTGTATATTCTATTGCCTTTGAATTTTTATGTAGAAAAATGAAAGCTTTTCCAGATTCAATCCAAATTCTTGGAACAGCTTCTCTTATCAACATTCAAAATGCTAAATAAAATGATTTTTTCCTTGCAGTCAGTATTCGACAAAAACAGTATAACTTTTTCCTGACATACCCTCTCCATTGGATATGGAATAGTGCCATAGTAAAGAAAAAAGAAACAGAGTGTGCTTTACTTTAGTTGTTATTGAAAATTGTAATGCAGCTTTACCACAATAAATAAATGAACTAAAACAAAAGGCAAGCCTTGTTTTCTCACATTGCATTCTTAGGTTTTTAAGAACAGGATCTAGCAAACCACATTCGCTGTCTCCTTTTCTAAAACTTTTCAAAGAAATCACTTTTGGGTTGCTGCTTTGAGCAAAGTAACAATCGCACCCGTGAATACCGATCAGGGTTAGGGTCTCTTGTAGACGCACAAAAGGTTGTTTCGTATTTTATAGTTCACTGTGATGTACAGCCGCTTTAAATATAAAGCCTCAAGGGGAAAAACATCTTCTGCTGTTGTGGCCTTACAAGTACATTGAACAATTTTGCTAGATACATCGATAGATACATAGATAGATAGATTAATTTATTGTCATTGCACAGAGTACAATGAAATTGAGTCGCAATCCTGACAGTTGACAATGTGTTGTTGAAATAATAGTACAAACAGATAAGCAAATACAGACTCAGACACACACACACACACACACACCCGCACGCACGCACACACACCCGCACGCACGCACACACACCCGCACGCACACACACACACGTGCTGCCAGAAGGTTCCCCTCTCTGTGGCATTCTAATTTGACCCCACTGCCCCCAACTGTTGGGCATGGTGCTCTTCTTCTGATTTCTTTGGTAAACACTGTTCAGCGTTTGGGACACATTGATCCTTAAAGCAAAGCTGTGATAAAAGTGGTCATGGACAATGTTTAAGTGTTTCCCTCCAACACCATTTTCAGGCTTATCTAAAGTTTCTTTTTTCCTCAAACCATTTTTTTCAAAGCAGTAGCCCTACTGGTCTATGTGGTTCCATGGCCTGCCAGTATGCTTAATGTATTCTTCCATTAGGGTCTTCAGCTGGTTATACTCGGTGCATTGCACCACATGTAAATAGACCTTGATTAAGCACAGAGAAACACCATTTACACACCAGTGAATCTGCCATATACGTCCTTTAGCATGTAAGAGAAATGTACTGTGCTGCTTTTCCATAAATTTCTTAATTTCTCATTCTTTGTTATGTTGAATGATTTTGTTTTTCCTATTGAAGCACATATGAAGAATCTGTTGTTAAAGCAAACTAAAGGAGGAAGCTCTTGTCGAGATATTCAAAGACTAAAAACAAGGAGGAAGAAAGGATAAGAATAAATAAATCAATAAAAATGCTCTCTGGCTGACAGGAGTCTGAACCAATAAATGGGGAACATGATGGAGAGGCATGGTGTAGCTGGCCAGGGTGATTGACAAATAATGGCCTCAGCGAAGCGTTTTCTGGGACTCTCCTCTGGCCCTAATGGATGGTCGAGCAGCCAGGGTGAGACAGAGGGGAATAATTAGACACGCCGCCCGAGGTTAGCCCTGACCGATCCTGTTCGTTAGCGTTAGCGAGGGGATGGTACCTGCAAACAGTACGCCTGAACCTGAAAAACACACACACACACGCACACATACACACACACACATCAGGCACACGCGTACACACTTCCATGCATACACAGGCAGGCACAAACACACACACACACACACACACACACACAAAGAGTGCATGTATACAAATGTGCATGCAAAAGCAGGTACAACACACGCAAACATACATGTGCATACACCAGGAGGGTGGACACAGGCTCACATCCGTGCTTGTACCCACACAAACAAGCACAAGCACACAACATATACTGTATATTCACACACTCTAATAGATACATTCAAACTCACACAAACAAGCTTATGTACACACATTTGACACATGCAACTGAATTCACACTAACACAAATTCATGCAGGTGAACATGTCCTTGCATGCATGCACATGCACATATGCACACACACACGTGCATACACAAATGCAGACATTAAGCAGAGACGTACACAGACACACACACAGAAAACCTCAGGCATTGTCTCTCTCCCTCCATCACACAAACACACACACACACACACACACACACACACAGGGACCCAGGTCCCCGTAGTGTTTCGGTGGCCCATTGTCTGTGCAGCATGCTAGCGCGGTGGAAAACCATGCTCACGGTGTAGCCTTCAGCAGTCATTTCATTTCACAGAACCAGTCGCTGGGGTATTAGCCATCCTGCAGAGTGTGCGTGTGTGTTTGTGTGCTTCTGTCTGTCATTATCATGTGGAAAAAGCCAGGTCTCCTGTTAATATTTACTGCGCATACACTGTTAAAAAACCTTTTTGAAAGGAAACTACACTGCCTTTTTATGGAGAGGATCTACGATACTAGGGTCAAACAGGGCTTTAAAACTGTTCTATTGGAACACTGAGACAGAGAAAGAATAAAACATTGCATTTCAAACATGCTATAAAATATGAATACATAAAACACTCCGCATGTTCATGAATTGATATCTTGTGAAGTGCTTCATTAGATTCTTTGAAATTAGCAAGTCGTCCAAGTGTTTTATCAAAATACTGGTGCTGATGTTTAACCCATATGCTTCTCTGTTACATTGCAATTTTACTACACTGTACTGCAGTAAACCATGGAAGGTGTAACATGTTTATAATGCAAACATCAGCATTTAAAACTTAAATGTCTTGGCCAGAATAAACACCTCAGTGTGGTTCGAAAGTGTTACAGTGTGAAGAAACACATTTTTATGTTTAGTGTCTAAGCACTCAAATGAATTTTAATTGAAATTCTAAGCACTGTGACACATTTAAAAAGTGCATCTTGTGAGCAGAACTGAAAGGTTTGAATTTACAGTGATACTGTTTGGGGTAAATGTGGTGATGTGCTACGGCCGAATGACATTAGTGGCAGAAGATGGAAACTAATTACACGTAGCCAATAATCAATCAATCAAGAATAAAGAAAGGTAAGGAGAATAACATCATGAAAGCAAAGTCCACCCACACACAAGGATTAAAGTGTTGACTAATCAAGAATATGCAAGCCCAAACATCTGACTGATGATCATCACATTTGCACAAACTTTGTGCTAAACATTAATTGAAGAGTTTAAGTTCAATTATCATAAGAAGAGGACTCACAAACTGTGAAGCAGACTCTTGCAGAAAACTAAATCTCAACAAATGGTTCATCCATTGCTGATCCATTTTGTACCATTCATATGCACTTTGCCTTGTCAGTCACTCTGGATAAGAGTGTCTAACAAATGCCTGTAATATACTGTAATGTAATTAGTTAGCTAAATAGCTGGGGAGCATTAGCACCAGCGGTGGTTTAGCTAGCAACTGCCACATCAGTATATAGTTTTCCACACAATTCTTACAAGTAGCCCAGATGTGCTTAACCTACAATTAACCAATGTAGAGGGAGTGTATGGAATCTGCTCTTTCTGTGCAATGAACATATGGCTGCCTTGTATAATGAATGTAGATTATGCATTATGAATAACTGTAAGAGCAAAAAAAAATAAAAAATACTTTTGTGGTACATGCCAAGAGAGTTGGTTTGTGATCAGCACATTGAATACATTTTAATGCAGTAATCTAATGAATGGCATAAATACACCAATATTTGATGACATTCAAAGAGCACAAAAATCCTACTGTTAGCCCCTTGCTGCTCTGGTTACAGTAGAATATTTACATAACCAGCTAATTAGCAGTGTGATTTTTCAGCTGTATCTTCTCTATGAGCAATTAATTTGCTGCCTGGTTTTCTAGCTGTCAACATGTGTCCTCTATTGACATTAATGTTCCAATTAAATAAACGTCCCTGCCCCCTCCTCCCCATTTCTAAAATGCACTTATTTGAGATCCATAACATCTGAAAAGGACATCATTAGGAAATAAAATGGTGAAATCCAAGTATTATTTACTCTTATGATAACATAATCCAAATATCGCTGAAGCAGAAAATCCAAATCCCATTCTGAAGCAAAAAATACAAGTCCTTGAGTGCCAGTACGTTATAAATAGCGGAAAGGAATATTAAATTACCGTTAACAAACAAACCGTCTCGGTTCCATAAAACAATATTTCCCATGTGAATATTTGTACCATTAATAAAGATGACGTGTAGAGATGCCTTACGCCGTAAATCAAAGGGGCACCGTGCGTTTGAAGACGCTTTTAAATTACATTACCACTCAGGATCCAGTAAAATATGAATGTTTTCACCCTTATCTGCTTACCATTAACAAATAAACTTCATCATACTGGCAAAGACGTAGGGCTCTGTTTTAATCGTCCAAACTCATGTCGAAATGGTCAAAATAGAGCATATTTACCTTGAGAAATTGCTGCTGTGTTTATTTAGAAACTATGCAGAGTCAATTTCACATTAGTGATTTGTGACTTTGCATGTGGCTACACTGGTCACATTCCAAACAGCAGTTTGAACAGTTTGAACTTTATTATGACACGGAAATCACTCTAATCCAGGTTTTCAAATGAACGATGGAACAATAATTCATTAACACTTGCTTCCAAAACAGGGCCTGTAAAATTGAATCTGTGTACGTGTGAAGAAACTAAACTTGCCGAGGGCTAAAGACTTTTACCATGCCATTCAGAACAAAGACTGGTCTGTATGTAATTTTCACAACATACACATAAATGGAACATATAAATGCTAAACATAATAAACAAGCATAAAAATAAAAAAAGACTATAGCTCATGATACATGATAACCAGGAGGTGATTTGAGGGGGGATCAGGCTACCCCCTGTTAGCAAAATGACCAAAATGCACGCCCCTTGTTGACCTGCCATCCCCGTTTTACACGTGTGTGTTGGTTGGTAGTCTGGGGGGGCAGGGGGTGCTCCCATTGGGCCATCCCCCCTGTTAAAAATGAACAGATCACTAACTGATGATAACTATATATGTGTGTATGTGTGTGTAATGGACGGTATTGCATTTATCTACCAGGATGGTAATGACAAGCTTTCTCTACCGGCTTTCTCTCCGTGCCCGTCTCCTCAGGGTTCTACCTTTCACTGTCTCCTCCCACACAATGCCCTGTCAGGCAGAGTGACCTCCGGCTCACAAGGAACCACAACACTCCAAGCCTCCCCTGTCCCTCTCCTCCAGTTCCTGGATCATTATTTCATCTTCTCCACTTCTCCTTGATAATGTGACCCCCCCACCACCTCCTTCTCTCACTCACTCACTTCTGTTCATACCCCCACCTCTGTCGCATTCTATTTTAATCTCCGTAACACCTCTTCCTCCATCTTGTTGTTCCTCATCCTGTCTTTGACTCATTCTCTTGTCTATGTCTATCTACAGTGCAAAAATAAAACAAACAAAAAAATGAAAGTTTAATGTAAGAAATTAAAGAATTTGCTTTGAATAGGAAAAAATATGTTCACCAATAGGATAAGACAAAAAAATTACTTGATATGATGTCCTTAAACAAAGAATACAATGTTGTATTTAGAGTTAAAATAATACTAGTGATACAGTGCTAGGTAATAAAATCTTAACATGTAAACCACAAAAACAGGAGTTATTGTCTCAATTAAAGAGTTATTTTATTTATTTATTTATTGTTTGCAGTGTATCTATCTGGCTGTTGCGCAGGCAGCCTCCTCTTCCTCTTTCTCCCCCTGTTGACTCTCTTTGCCCTCTCTCATCTGCAGAAACCCCCTGCTGTAGCCCTTGGCTCTCTGATAAGCCATAAGTGAAAGTGCAGTTGGCAACAAAGACGTACAGAAAACAACCAGGACCCCAAGACTTCTGCTGACCTAACCTGGACCCTGCTCTTGCTGCTCCTATCAAGCCATCTCCTTACCCATTACTACTGCTACAGAAATGTTGTTCCATCCCATAAAAAAATCCAAGAACAAGTTTGCAACCTAACATAGACATGTACAACAACCCAGCAACCTAACATAGACATGCACAACAACCCAGCAACTTAACATAGACATGCACAACAACCCAGCAACCTAACATAGACATTCACAACAACCCAGCAACCTAACATAGACATTCACAACAACCCAGCAACCTAACATAGACATTCACAACAACCCAGCAACTTAACATAGACATGCACAACAACCCAGCAACCTAACATGGACATGCACAACTACCCAGCAACCTAACATAGACATGCACAACAACCCAGCAACCTAACATTGACACGCACAACAGCCCAGCAACCTAACATTGACACGCACAACAACCCAGCAACCAAAAACTGGCACACACAGCGTACTCACACAACCTAGCCAAGTATATGTCTACCCAGCACACCTTGCTCTCAAATCTCTTCCCATTCCCCCACTGCGTTCTCTCACCACAGATGGATTTGCAGAGTTATTTTTATTGCTGACAGCCAGCTGCACAGTCATCTGACCCCTGCACATGCTCATTCTCACCTGAGCTGCCCATCACGCACCCCTCCACTCTGGTCCTCCCAGGCTCCAGCCTCTACGCCGTCACAACCTGACATCTTCAGCCTTCAGACTCATGACCCTCCCACCACCCACCCTCATCTTCCGCAGCTTCCTCACATCTAGACTCCTCCAAGCTCCTATATACCTCCTTTCATTTCCTTCTTCTTTCATGCGCCCTTTATCTCCACCTGGTGTGCATGACATCTTTTTTCTTAATAAATGAATAATAAATAAATAAATAAATACACAAATGACCAACACTTGACACTTGTTGCATTCAGTGCTAGCACACTCCAAAAAAACCTGAAGATGCTGTATTCAAACATATGTCCAGTTCACTTTTAAAAGAGATCTACCTCCTTGACCTTAAAAGGCTTGCTTTCATGGCTGCAAGCTCTGTGAAGAGAGTTCTTCTTCAAGTAACAGAAACTTCAGTTGCAGGAACAGATCTGGACAAGCAAAGCTGTCTCGTCTGAACTTTCTCACTCACAATGAAGGGGAATATCAGACTCTTCCCTAAGCTGGTCTTCTTCCCCTGGCTCAATGTATTTTTTTCTTCTTTGAAGCATGAGTAAAGTACTGTGAGGTGCAGTAGAATCTGTTTTATTTTCATTGATGAGAACGGCTGAATACAATTAAAATTACAAATACGAATAAATATTGAATAGCTAAAGAGTATAATATGGGAATTAGAATGGCAAGTAAACAAGACTGCTAGCACAATGCTGTCATACAAATTAATTTTATGGGGTAAACAATTAGCTTGCTAGCTAAATGGTTATATTGCTCAGCACCATCAAAATGTAAACAAAATGAAGGTAACTAACTATAAGCATACACTCATAATATATCGCCCCTTCTTTAATTTTCACTAAGTCAAGCATTAAACCGGAACTAATCACACCTTCCATACATAATAAACTCACAAATCTCTTTTTCTGTAATTTATGTTGGGGTTAAATTAAAAGTGGGAGGCTTTCAGTGGAACAGCATAATAACCCAAAAACAACACTACCTCATCCTGTGAAAACACACCTAGTGTTGTCAGACAGTTGATTCTGATGACACAGGTGTTTTCCCCTGCATTTTGGCACACCTGTAACTTCAAACACTACCTGGTTGTCAAAGACGGAAAGAGAGAGAGACTCAAACTTGAACTCTGCAAGGCATACTTTATCTACAAATTACAAACATTTCTCCCAGATGGTTTCAGAAGATGGCTGCCACATTTGATAAAAAGCTTTCCCTCACAGAAAACGCTGCTTTATTGAGGAGTTCTCACACTGTTCCTTTAAGACATCAGATGAATACCTCTCCTGCTCACCTCCTACTCATCACCATGTAAACTCTGTGGTGGAAAATGTAAACAGAGTTGTTAAGTGTGCATGCTGGCATTTCAGAGCAGTGTGAGAGAAGAGAAATGACAGCTGTCCCACTGATGTGCCCCTGCTTCCATTTTCATCCCTCTTTATCACACATTCACTGAGTGGGTGTAACAGGGGCTGCGTCAGCCATTTTCAGGGGGATTTGTTTTTTATATTAAAAAATGATTTTTAGAATAGCAAAAATTGTTATTTTCAAAATGATTTTTAGAAGTAGCAAAAAAAAATAAAACAAAAAACAACAAAAAAAAACCAAAATGGAGCAGAGTGACTTAAGTAAAATAAAAATGAAAATAAAAAAAATAAAAATATTTTTTTTTTATTTGTAAATATCATAAAGTTGTGCTAAGTACAACAATATTAAATAAATGGTCTTTAGGGGTTACAGCTACATCAGGTAATTACATCATAACTACATTGTTAACAGCAATGCTGAGTAACTGCAATGTCATGCTATAACATGGAAGAAGAGTCAGTGGTGTTCTAACTTACACATGAGAAGCAAGGCCTACTCTGTTGCATGTTAGTTATCATGCTATAACATGGAAGAAGAGTCAGTGGTGTTCTAACTTACACATGAGAAGCAAGGCCTACTCTGTTACATGTTAGTTATCATGCTATAACATGTAACAAGGCTGTTCAGGTGCAACCTAATGCAAGGTGCTACTTAAAGTGCTAACCATTTACATGCATCCATGTTTTCATGTAAAATATACTTTACAAAGATGAAAGTATAAGTCAATTTAGCTTATCAAAAGAAAATAAGGATATAACTGATTCATAACCTTTATGTTTTTGATGATAGGCAACTTCTCTCTTTCCCTCACTAGCTCCCTCACTTGGTCATAGTTTCACTTGTAGTGACCTAATATTGTTGGCTAAGGATTGTTGTTGATATGACTAATGTTTTTTTTTCATTTTGTTTCTTCGACAGGTCATCCACAGGGTTTAGTCAATGCTAATCCTTCTGGCACTGGAGACTTTTAGCCCCCTCTAGCACTTTAACACCCTCATCCCAACATAATGCATAATTGCTCTGGATAAGAGCATCTGCTAAATGCCTGTAATGTAATGTAATGTAATGTCACTGAATAGCACCATGGTGTGTGCTCTTAAAAAGACGTTACTGGCAGCACTGTAACAGTAGCTGGACCCTGAAGCACAGTAATGTTAGGTGTAGTCTCTTGTTTGGAAAATGGTACACCTAACAATAATTATTATGTGATCAAATTACTTAAAATAACATGGTAAACATTTCCTCATATGTACCAATAGAAATATCTTATATGTTAAAAATGATTTCAGAGCGCCCTTTAAGCCAAACTTAAGTGATATGGTGTGTAAAATGAAAATGTTTTCCCTCCACTCGCTATTCTGGCCAGCTTCCTCCCCTGAAGCAGAGAGAGGAAAATGGTTTTGTGTTTAACGAAGTAATAAAAAGAACATTTATAACTGAATTAATACAGAATAATAGGGTATATCTAAGGATTTACCAAATTTAGGAGATGCAATTTGCCAAATATTGCATGCAAATGTGTCCCTGAGCTGTTTTCCATCGTTGTGGATATGACCCTACACAAAACAGTAGTGTTTCTCAGCCTGTCTCCAGCAATGGCACAATCTCCATCATTACAAAATCCCATGTAAATGTCTCCCCTCATGAATCCACCGTGTCCTGCCTCCTCACAATGCTTGTGAATGCTCAAACAAATAGTATCGGCTTTTTGAAATATCCGACACATCCCTTTTCCTAACTCACTTCAGGACTGATTAACATACACCGTCAAGTTGCAAGGTCACGTTAGTCTGATATGGAATCGATGGCAATGTTACAAAAATGTATATTTATTTTTTTATATGACCAATGCAATGTTGCGTTCATATGATGTATGACAATGTAAAAATATAACATGATATAAATATGATTTTTTTTTTTAAATGACAGCTTTTAAATATCTCTGTGATAAAATTTAAATGAACTGCTTCTTTTTAAAATGATACTTTCTACAAAATTTTGAAGATTTACCCTTGGCCTGATGGCACACTTGTGTACAGCTTGTGAAATGCTGATCTAAAGCCGCGGATGTTTCAACAGCTCAGCAGACGCCTGTTTTACAAGATAAAGACATATTCAACACGAAAAATTAAAAAAGAGAAAATGGTGAGTGCTCCTTCTATCTGTCCTCTCTCCTGAAATTAAAGGGTCTGCCACCGCAATAAAGCTTCATTTTTCCACCACTTAGACGTTCACGTCTGACTGAAAAAGAAAATGAACGTTGATTGTGAAATACGCATCATCTTCAATATTATTTTAATTGCCATCTCATGCCAATGTGATATGACCGTTTCTAATGACTTGTAAAGTGGAGAAACAGAGTTTTGTTCCACATGATGATGTAGATTAAAATGCCAGCAGTCTTTTAATGTCACGGGTAAAACGGCAACCCAACCAACTAAAAAGGCAACTCAATGCTGTTCACTCATAATAAAAATACGTAATGTTTACTTCGACCCGTAGGAAACGGTAACTGTATTGACTAGTGATGAAACAGACAGGCACAGTTCATGTAATGAACAGTGCAGTGTTTTTTCTCTCTCTCCAAGTGCAGTATGCTGTGCGCGGTTTATTTTTTCACTGTTTCAGTGGAAAGGTTCATGGCATTCCCAGTTGACACCTGTTATTTAATTGTTAATGCCGAGCATAAGATTATGTTCTACACGCTCTTGTGTCTGCTCGAGTTTTCTTGTTAACACAAGTCTCTCGGTGCATTTTGATATACAGAGATGTAATTCAGTATTACAGTCAGGGTCAAACAATTTCTTTGGGGCTTTCTTGGCATGAACCAAAAAAAACACAAAAGGCCTTGTCAAGCAGGCGGGATTATTCACGGCTCCGAAAATGAATTTTGATCACACGCTCAAACAGCTGGCAGTGCCGCAGAACCAGACTCCATGCACAGGAAACCCAGGCTATGACACTCACTCCACCTGTTAGTTGCCATAATGTTACTAGTTAAATTACAAAATAGCTTCTTGCAATTCTGGTTTAAATTTTTGACAATACAGTGTGTGTGTATATATATATATATATACACACACACACACATACACACACATACATGCTGGCAAAATATCTACATTCTCCTCGCTGCTGTTTTATTTCTGTGGCTGCCATATTGGTACTGTGATTAGTGGCAGGTGTGGCCACTGAGCTGGGTGGCGAATGGAAGTTAACACTAACAACAATTTAAACAGAAACAAGCCAACGGCCTTTCATTTATTGCTCTATGGTGGAAAAATAAACTACAAAACCAAGGATCAATTAAAAAGGCATTGAACTCAAAAACAGCACTGCCAGTGGAAAACCAGCACCAACCCTTCAGCCTGTGCTTAAATGAGTGGCCTAATTGAAGGCAAGGGCTCACACCTGAGCTGATTGGAAATCACCTCCATTTGAGCCGGGCTGTTCATGAGGCTGTTGCTCTGCAAGTTCCTGTATTCTCTCCAGGCTGAAGGAGGGAACAAGAACCGACAGAAATCCAAGGAGAGGAGCAGAGGAGCTTGCTCCTCCCTCCACCTCTCCTAGTGCCACAGTACACAGTAAAATATTCAGCTATTAGTCAACTATTTTCAGTGTTGATTCATCTCTGATAGACTACATTTGGTCCTTCTCTGATGAGACTGCGCTCATACGAACTCTACTATAGTTAAATTAACAGTGAATATTTTACTGTGTAGCACTCATGGATGACACAGACCTTGTGGCAATGTACTTGGAGTTATAAACGTTTATTTTCCAAAAGATGTGTGGAAAGCTAAAATAAGAGTAGCTTTTACAAGAATAAATGAGTCTTTTGTGTTTCTGGAATATTGTAAAGATGGGTTCCCTCTGCCGGAAACAGACCTGCTGTATGTGTGCGCACACTGTGAACCCAAATGTTTAAATTCTGAATGCAAGCTAAACACTTCTTAAATACATCAGTGTTCAGAATTTCAATTAATATGAGTCAGTGTATTTAGAATTTCAATTAAATCATCCAAGTGTTTAGATAGTAAACATAAGAACACTTTTACTTGCACCGGAACACTTTTCATACACATTCATGTGTTTATCCTGATCAAGGCCTTTCGGCTTTAAACACTGGGTTTTTGCATTATAAACATGTCACATGTTCCTTGGTTCCACAGTGCAGCCCCAGGTGATCTGGTACTGGGAAAAACACTCTTATCTAGCAAAAAAAAGCCCCACATGCTGAAGTCTTAAATCATGGTACTGGAGAACCCAGAGGGTGTTCTGCTATTTGTTGTTGCGCAGAACTTAATTGACCAATTAAATCATCTTATATCCAGCTCAGCTCAGCTTGTGTGTCTTATAAGGAATCGTTGTGAAATTTAAGGTGAGAATAAAAACCAACACATCCTGAGGCTGTGCTGGGCCTGGGATGGTCATCCCTTAGGCTACTATTCAGCCTCAATTTCTCCAGCTCCTACCCAGCTGTAGAGGTCTAATAAAAGCTAAGCTATAAGTGTGAAATTTACTCAGGAGAAGGGCATCCAGGAAGTGCACAGGCAAAACTGACCGTAGTTCAACAGAGCTACTGTCCTGTGTGCTTTTAGATATGGGCTGAGATCTTGGGTCAGTTTGGCCTTTTGAGCTCATAATGGTAAGGTCAGAAAAGGACAGGCGTTGGTGATCTCAGAACAGCACTTTGAGACACTTTGAGGATATGCGCCCTGATCTAAGGTCTGGTTTGCCTTTCATCTCAGAATGGTTAAGGTTATGATATGAACAGTTTTAGTTGACCCCAGATCAGCACTTCTGCTCTGAACTTTGATTAGCTATGAATACGCTCCCTGCACTAGGGTCAGTTTTGCCATTGAGCTCATATTAATTTGGTTGCTTAAAGGTAGGCAGAACTGATCCTAGACCAGCTCTCTTACTGACTTGAACTGGCTCAAGTTCATTATCCTGACTGTGGTATACTTTTTGGGAGGCAAGTTAATCTGAATTTAAATACTGTAAAACACACACACACACACACACACACACACACACACACACACACACACACACACACACACACACACACACACACACACACACACACACACACACACAATTACATGCAATTAATTAGAACAGAATTTAATTTGATGTTTATGTTACATGTGGAGGTGGGATGTTGAAGCCTATATTGTGATTGTTTTCCTCATACATTAATTTTCCATTTTGTGTGGGAATAATTAAATCAGCTTCACCTAAAAAAATGACCCCATGTGAGAAATTGGACAAATTGTGGGTGTGCACATGAAGAAATGCGTTGCAAAAAAAAAAAAAAACATGTTACATCATGCATATTAATGCCATTAATTCTACTGTAGGAAAGCTTAAATTAACAGTGTAAAATTGCCTTGGTAAAAATCAATATTTTATTTTAAAACCACATGCACTGGGTAGGGGCACATCGTCCAGCTCCTCTCTCCTTGTCAACTGGCACTATTATGTGCTGGGCACCAATTCAGTTACACCTGGTTCAAATCAGTCTCAGGTGTTGCCCTTTTTGTTAGCAGGTTTCAATGAACAAATGAACTGGTTAAAAATGGTAAATAATTAGGGTAGGGCCACTCTTTCACTCCCACTGTTCATTTTTATTCTCCTTCTCTGGCACCCCTTTTAAGGTAAACCTGTTTAGCACACATAAAGAGGAGCTTATTTGTATCGGGGCGGACAGGTTTGCTTGTAGAAATCATGGTTTTAATTGGGAGGCTGGGTCCCTCGTGGGCCCCGGGATAAATCAAAATCAATAACAAAAACGGGAGTAGGCAAATGCACAAATTAACAAGCATTCGCACAGTTGGAGTCATTAGAACCCTGACCCTTTCGCTTTCACTTTTTTTTTCTTTTTTAACAAAACTCTTTTTGAGGTTTCTCTTGCGCATGTTGAGTGTGCACACCCTGGTTAAAATCTTAATTAGGGTGATGATGGGATCCTTAATTAGAATCTTTGCAGGATCTTTAAAGGATGTATAGAATCTTGAAGCATACTAAAATAAAAGGATCCACAGCAAGAGATCTTGATAAGGACTTTTTTTTTTTTACGTTGAGCATGTGAATTACTTTGGCTTCTCTGTAGAAGGCACACAGAAGACTGTCCTTTTTTTTCTCCTAGCTGACCAAAAGCAGTGGACCAGTATGTACAGGGAACTGTAGCCGTCCTTCCCCCCCTCCCCCTCCCCCTCCCCAGGCCACAGAGAGCTCTCTGTCACAGCTGACTGAGGGTTGCCAGATCTTTCTGACAGCCTCACACAGAGCTTGCTGGTTAGGTTCTGCTGACGGGCTGCAAGGCCAGGCAACTAAGACTCAGTCTCTGACAGTCTGTCTCCCTTTGTATCTGACTGTAAGTCATACGATCCCTCCGCCAAGCGGCATCCGCGACTTACTGCCCTGGGGGGAGGCAGAGGAGGATCCGATTGTGGTGGGGGGCGAAGGGGGGGGGGGGTGCTATCGCCTCAGTAATGCTGGCCAGAAAGTCATGCTTAAGTCCTCCCCTTTCGACACACACTGGCACAAGTCAAAAATAATTACACGCCACATTTAGAAACACATGCCCACCCTGAGAAATGATTTTTTTCTTCTTTTTTTTTAACTCGAGGTGCACAATTGATTAGAGGCCTTTCCTACGATTTGCTTAGGCAGAGAGCTGTGGAGCCACAGGGTAGCAGGGTAATGTGTCCTGTCAGTGTGATGGCAAGCTGAAGGACTGACTCTAGGTGGATGGAATTGAAGTTCTGAACTGTCCTGTCACAGGCTCCCGAATCCAATTCCACTGGGAACCTTTGGGACCATAATTGCAACCAAAGGACATGAACAGAACTCTGGAAACCAGAGAAAAGACAGCATGGAACATCGCCATGGTTGTAACACACACTAGAGGTTGTTCGACAGCGTGACAGGGAAGGGAGGCTCTCAGGAGAGCTGAAAGAATTCTGTCAGACATTAAACTATTATATCCAAGTGTATGAGACCCTCAGACCAGGAAAGGAACATTTTCAGAACAGCTAGGTACTGTGTACGTAACACCACTAAAACATTAATAAAACTTTACTATGGTAGCCAAGAACTGAAATACAGATCTCGAGTAGTCATGTTGTAAACCTTGCTGAAAAAAAGTATAAATTCATATGTACCAAAACCAAAACCACTCCTTTATTTCACATTGTCAAAACAATGATCAATGATGGCGTGTGTGTGTTTTTTTTTTTTTACCTTTTCACACCAAACAAAATATGATACTCTCTAGACTAAACTTAAACACATTTGTAGAGAGGATGATCTACTGGCATATGATTCAGCATGATTCATATCTACAAGATAATATAATTTAACTGACATGCAGCTTATGATTTCAGAATTATTGGAAAACCTTCCCACACAGACTGACGACTCACCTTGTCAGACTGCATCTTGGCGCAAGTTATAAGTGAGGTTATAGAATTTTATTATTTTAGTTATGAAAAATATGGTTATGTTTTTCTCATTGTGGTGTATTAGAAATGCATACACTGGCTTTGGAATATTAGCGTACTCAACTTGAATATTAGCGTACTCAAAAGTGCTTTAGTGCTATTATATATAGAGCTGACACTTTTTCTCACATTAATCAGGTAATACTTGAATTCACTTTCATGTTCCCCTCTGGATAATAGCATCTGTTGAATGACTGTAATATAATGTAATGACACTGAAAAAATCTGGTGAAGAAAAGGACTCACCTGAGGACACAGCTTTCAGAAATATGATTCATGTCTAAGAGACGAGATATGTTGATATGAAAATAGATGTGAGATGATTTAAAGTACAGACTGATATTATGCCATAGGAAAGTGGATGTGTTCAAAACATATCTCACAAGTTCACAACCCTGCAGATTATGCAATTATTATTATGTTAGAATAGACATTTAATCTCATTGGCTAGATTCTGTCCATTCAGTCTCCTTGCGGACATGTAATTCAGTCTAAATGGACTTAAATACGTGTGCTATTCTGTTTGAGAATGAAAAGAGCCCATTCCGAGGGGCATATTTGCATGTCTCCAATAAGGCGTAACACACTCAGAGAGAGAGGTGCTCTAATGTGAAGGCATAACACACTCAGAGAGAGGTGCTGTAATGTGAAGGCGTAACACACTCAGAGAGAGTGATGCTGTAATGTGAAGGCGTAACACACTCAGAGAGAGTGATGCTGTAATGTGAAGGCGTAACACACTCAGAGAGAGTGATGCCGTAATGTGAAGGCGTAACACACTCAGAGAGAGTGATGCTGTAATGTGAAGGCGTAACACACTCAGAGAGAGTGATGCTGTAATGTGAAAGCGTAACACACTCAGAGAGAGAGGTGCTCTAATGTGAAGGTGTAACACACTCAGAGAGAGTGATGCCATAATGTGAAAGCGTAACACACTCAGAGAGAGTGATGTCGTAATGTGAAGGTGTTACACACTCAGAGATAGAGGTGCTGTAATGTGAAGGCGTAACACACTCAGAGAGAGTGATGCCATAATGTGAAGGTGTAACACACTCAGAGATAGAGGTGCTGTAATGTGAAAGCGTAACACACTCAGAGAGAGTGATGCTGTAATGTGAAGGTGTAACACACTCAGAGATAGAGGTGCTGTAATGTGAAGGCATAACACACTCAGAGAGAGTGATACTGTAATGTGAAGGTGTAACACACTCAGAGATAGAGGTGCTGTAATGTGAAAGCGTAACACACTCAGAGAGAGTGGTGCTCTGATGTGAAGGCGTAACACACTCAGAGATAGAGGTGCTATAATGTGAAGGTGTTACACACTCAGAGAGAGTGATGCTGTAATGTGAAGTTAGCTTTGATTAAACTGCATAGGCCCTGGAAGAGACTGAGTGCATGTCATTGAATCCGGCTCTTTACTCATCACAGAGAGGCGAGACATTAACAGTTATATAGCCGATAGTGGCAGAGTTCTGTCTATGTATCAGGCTCATAATTGAGAGGAATCTGGAGGAGTTTTTTTTTTTTTTTTTGGATGATTCTGACGCTTGGTAATTGCCTGCTTGGTCAACAGATGTTGTACTATGCTGTACCACCTGGGGGCGCTCTTGCTCCCCATCCCCCCAGGGCTCTGGGATACCTCAGTGGACCTGTTATTTCTGTCACCCTCTCTCCTGCTGTGCGCCCTGGCCCCTCAGTCTCCTCCTAGATGGGCCCAGCTCAGTACGGGGTCCCCTCTGGGAATGGTCTGCCTTCAGCCGCTGAGTCTCTCCTGAGCCTCTCTTCCTGGTCCCACTCCCCATCCCCCTCTTCTCCAGCTGTGAAGGGAGTCTGCAGCACAAGCCAGCTATGCTCTAGCCCCTGTATGAAAGAGCGACTGATGTGGCATGGCTACCGCAGGGACTGCGTTTGGCCACTAGGGGGTGGAGTGGCCATCCAGCTGGGTTTTCAAATGAATTGCTCTGCTCCCGGTCTTCAGCGGCCGGCTTAGCCTCATTTGTCAGGGTCCTACCCTGACGCTTCTATGAGCTTGGCCATGCTGTGACACTGTGACTTCAGAGAAGTCCAGCAAACAATAGGAGACATGTTCACAGTGTTTTTGTTGGCTGGGTTTCAATAGGAGTCCGTGATACACGCCAGCTCTACCACTGACCTATAGCATAGTAGTACGTTTGCTGAACCAGCTGAAGGTTAAACAGGTGAGTTTGGCTCTGCTGTTCTGGCTGTAGCAGGAAGCTAATGCCAACAGTGGGGGTAAAGAGTAAGGGATAGAAGAGGAGACTTGACTGAAAGAAATGAAGAGGTGACTGAGACTGGTCTTTTGGAGGAGATCTTCCCATATTGTATCTGAACCTGAGTTGAATGTGTGTGTGTGTATCTGCGAGAGTGAGTGTGTGTGTGAGAGAGAGAGAGACAGAGATTATGTGTTTGTGTGTGAGTGAGAGAGATTATGTTACTATGTATTTGTCTTAATTTTAATTATTCAAGACTATTGTTGTTTTGTTGTTGTCAGTTGTTGAATAATTAATGCATTGTAAGCTTTGGCAATATTTATTTGAAAATATGTCACGCCAATAACACATTTAAATTTAATTGGAATACAATCGAGACAGAGCATGTGTGTTTTGTGCCCGTGCATGAGCTGTGTGTTTGTGTGTGTCTGTGAATGACAGAGACACAGAGAGGGAGGGCGAGACAGGCAGACAAGTGTGTGTGTGTGTGTGTGTGTGTGTGTGTGTGTGTGTGTGTGTTTGTGTCTATGTGAGAGCTGTGAGTGTAAAAATAATACCTCAGACTCAGAAGTAAAAGGAATAACAACTATTGCACACAGATACAATAGAGAATCATAAAAACTAGGCTGTGCAACAAAACACAAAGTGAATTTATTTACTCTGAAGTGTAACTATTGCTCTATCCAATTACCAGTTATGCTTTCCTGGTCAGCCAATTGTCTCAAGAAAATTCTGTAGGGCATCCAATCATCTCCAAAGCCTTCTGACCAATTACTGTGGATATTTTGAATCTGAAAGTGAGCAGTCCAACATGGCTGACAGAACAAAAGGCTCCTGTTCAAGTTAAGGTGATTTTCTAAAGGGGACCACAGGGTCTCTCAGACAGCTTTGAGCTGGGGTCCTCACTCCTGCTTCTGTCTTGCCTTGTCTTTAATAATGATTTATCAAATAATTTTCAGTAATATTTGTGTAGATTTAGGCGAGTTAAACCTGGTAACCTGATAAAAGAATATCAGTAACAACAGACTGAACCTGGATTCAGTGTGGTCTTATTTTTCTGACAGCATTGTGTGGTGAAACGAATGGATTATTATCTAGTGTGATACTATACATTTGTGTGTGTGTGTGTGAGTGCGTGTGTGCATGTGCACACATATTTATTTAAGTGAAAATGAACACACAAGACAGGAAAAAAAGGAATGAAAAAAGTCCACGTTGTTAAGAGCATTAGGACCAGGCTGGTTCATGCTCAATTTTTCAGTAGGGCTCCTGGTCTGGAGAGAAGCAAAGGATCGATGATTACAGAAAGAAGGAGAAAATGTGAGATGAAAAGGAAATAAGAAAAATTATGGTTGTGGATAAAAGATTTTAGAGATGGAAAAGAACAAGATGGAAGAGCACGAGTAGGCAGACAGAGAGAGTGGCAGAGAGACAGTGGAAGGAGAGACACAGCAGAGGGAGGGAGGCAGTGAAATTCTCCAGCCTTGTTAGTAATGGCGAAGAGAAGAGAAGAGGACCACTGTGCATCTGAATCTGCATTTGAAAGTGCGGAGATGCAAGGCATTATGGGACAGGGGTTTTTAGGCAGGTGTGCAGGCATGGAAGGAAAAGTTTTCTTTTTCATAGACTTTTTCATTTTTTACACCTCTCTTTATGACAGTTTTTTGTTTGTTTTTAATGAGCACCCGAGTCTAGTTTGTGTGTTGAGAAACAGGTACCCTCGGCAGCATGCTGCATTGTGCATTGGTGTTTGTGGGAGTGGGTTATTTCAGGTTTGGAAGTTTAGAGTGAGGGCCAAAGCCGTGTTCAAAGTTTTCAAAGGTTAGCGGGGAGGACATCGAAGGATCGGCTCTGTAATCATCCTCTCAGCTCATCGGTTGCCTTTGCAGTGAGGCACAGAGCAGAATCTGAGGGCAGTTTTGGGTCACACTTTACATTAAGCTGCACCGATACCTGTGTAATTGTATATTTGGAGACAAATGGCTATTACTGAGTAACTGCAGTTTAGGTAACATGGAACAAAAACCACCTCTGGTGTTTTTAATTATCCGTGTGAAACCAGGTCAACCCCGTTACATGTTATATAATGCTAGCTAAGATGTAACAGAGCTGACTCTTGCACCGCTGTATTTTAATGGTGCTGACACTGGCTCTACAACTACTGTCTCATATCGGAACTGAGTCCAGCTCTTTCTCTGTAATAGTGTCGGAGCACTGCGTCTGGTTCTTTTACTATAGTAGTTTAGGGGCTGTGAAAGAAATTTACGTGTGAAGCATATTCAAATTAATGTATATGTCTCTCAGTTCTAGAACAGTTACAAAGTAAGGCCAAAAACTGGAAAAAAAAAATTACTTCACTCAGTGTATCCCATACTGTCAGAGGCAATGGTTACCTTTGGATAATGTGACTTTGGAAAATGACCATTTCTAACTTAGTTTTGCCTCTAGTCATTGTTTTGTTATTTTTGTTTCTTTTATGCTAATGGTGTACAACTTGCATTAAGGCATTAAACTCTTAGACTCCACTTTCAGTGCGCAAATGGTTCTAAAACCCCTCTTGGAAACTAACCCTGACTGCCACAACAATTCTGAAGACGTATTTCTCTCTGCATATAATCCACCATATGCAAACGATGAACAAGAACTTAACCCTCATTTTGACTTGCCGGCAATAGACTTTCCTGGTTATGTATGTTGATCACTTGATCAGGGGCACCAAGTCTAAGACTTTCCCTATAGTAGTTCATTGACTCTGAGTCTAGCCCTTTCTCTGCAGTAGCTCACAGGCTGAGAGACATGTAGAGAAAAAACCAACTTAATGCGCATTAAACACTTTCCAAAAGCATTGACATAAATTAAACACTTCAGTAATTAAATGCAAAGCACTACTTACAGTGTGCATGCAGTTGTTTTGACTTGTGTTACAAACATTTGCATTTTAGATTTTAACATATGTTGCATTTCATTTTAAGGAGAGGTTTCTGCCTCTACTTAATTATGGTTAAATACAAACACCCTGCTTTAAAATAATTTGGTTTTGTGTTGTTAGCAATGCATAATCAAGTCCATAGCAGTGGCCATTATCAAGGTTACTCTTCTACCCATTATTCTTTTTTCCCTTGTTTTTTTCTGCAGTTTTGCCTCCTACATGAGGTGCTAATGAAAACGAGTGTGATATCAGTGCTGAGAACTCCCTAATGACAACAGGCTGGCTATTTGAGGTATTATAATGTACATGTGTAATTATAATAAACATAAGTTGTATATATATAGCAAATGAGTCGATAATGTGAGGGTCAGAAAAGGCCTTGGTGTTGAGGACATTGCCAAAGGGTATGTTCTCTCAGGTATGGGTGAAAATAAATTGGGTGAAAAATGAATATTGGTCATCTACATGTATGCCGCCACCCTACATCTAAAATGAGAGCTGACCTTGATGCTACCATCTTGCTAGAATGGCTATCTTTCTATCTGCTTTGATGGCAGAAAGCTAGCTTTTTGGCTATTGATCTGTGGACTTAGCTCTGAAAACTACAAGCATACGAGAATACATCGATATATGGCTCTAGTACAAGCTAGCCGGAACGTCATGTTAAATAGCTGGCAGCCAGCAAGATAACTAATGTTAGATCACTATATAGGGTTGCCAGTGTGCTGCAGTTGAGCTGTCAACATCAGAGAAGTGACACCCAAGAACATATGACATAACATTTGAGTATTCTGCAACTTGCTTTACTCCCCTGCCAGGCTGGGAGACATTTTGTCTGAAATAAAGCCGTAGAACAGCACAGCACCATTTTGAGAGGCAGAGAGAGTGGAAGAACTGTCAGGTATTTCTTTACATAACCTTCATTTAATCAGGTAGTACTGTGGAGATATACCACACATTTTTATTTTTATTTTTTTGAAAAGAAAGAATGAACAAAGAATTGAGTATAGACATGCAGAAACAAATTCATGACTAATTATATCTGGATCTTAACTCTGAGGACTTATGAGATCTCCATATTAACAAGGTCTTCATTTAAATTCACCTCTGATTGTTCTAGAGCTGCATGTGCCATTTCTCCCAAACAAACTGTCATGATTGTGTTGTTAGAATCATCTTTGAGTAATTGCCACTCTCAGACAATCAATTGTGCGCTAGGGCCCGTTAAAAAAAATCCAGTAATAAAGATCAATTGGTATCTGACAGAACTCTATAGATACTATTGCCAGTGATCGCCAATGACCACCATTTATCAGGGGGCCCCAAATTGTTCAACAATAAGAGCGACTGAAAAGCAAGACCAATTACATGTTTGGAGGGCTCTTTATCATTGTGAGAGCTCGGGGCGACCAGCACTTTGCTGTGCATGTGATTTTTCATTGTCACACATACCTGGAAAAAGTACCAAAAAACCCCCACTTAAAAATGCAGCACTTTCATCAAACATCACAACACCCTGCTTCCATTGTGGCTTTCTGGAGCCTTCTGTGCACCACAGCTTACGGTGTTTTATAACCTACCTACCAGAATAAGAAACACATAATATATTTAGATATATTTTGAGGGTTATTTTATAAACACTATAGCACCTTTGTTAAGCAAATGTACTTAGGGATGAATTTACGGGCTTGCACACAAAATGAAAGCTGTGAAATGTAGATTTTTGGCCTGCAGTTGCAAGCTATTCTCATTCTCTCTGGATTATAGTAGCTGTACTTATGTAAATTGAGGACTTTTGGCATATTTATGGATCCAGTTTGCATGCGATAATGATCTGTGTCAACATATAAATGCAAGTCAAAGAGCTGGCTTCCTCTAGAACAAATACAACCCTGACAGGTGTAAGAAGCATTTAACTCTCATTTCTCCAGTGGTTTATTAATACAGGCCCTCGATAATGGTGAAGGCAATATGCTTCTTATTTTTGATCTGAGTGTGTGTGTGTGTGTGTGTGTGTGTGTGTGTGTGTGTGTGTGTGTGTGTGTGTGTGTGTGTGTGTGTGTGTGTGTGTGTGTGTGTGTGAGTGTGTGTGTGTGTGTGTGTGTGAGTGTGTGTGTGAGTGTGTGTGTGTGTGTGTGTGTGTGTGTGTGTGTGAGTGTGTGTGTGTGTGTGTGTGAGTGTGTGTGTGTGTGTGTGTGTGTGTGTGTGTGTGTGTGTGTGTGTGTGTGTGTGTGTGTGTGTGTGTGTGTGTGTGTGTGTGTGTGTGTGTGTGTGTGTGTGTGTGTGTGTGTGTGTGTGAATGTGTGTTTGTGTGTGCATTCCTCATATTGCAATTTTTACATCTTGGAATTTAATGAATAAATTCTGAAAGCAGGTGAAGAATGTTTTTCTTTTGTATTTTTTTTTTAAACATAATGTGTAAAATTATTTTTGTTTTTGTAAAGAAATATTCCTCCATGACTTTTGGTAGTTCAGCCCTCTGAATTTTATGCAGACCTTTTACTGAAGCAAATGTGGTTCTTACATCAGAGACTGCGAATTCTGTTCAGCAATTTTCTTAATGGCTGTTATTCATTCACTGAAATATGTCACTTCTTCCATGAGACTTAACAGATCTGGAACCTCAGAGCATATAAAAATGGAACTTATGAAACAGTTTTATTAAAAATGTATTTGGCTACTTACAAGATCACTTTGTTCACATTTTAGAATGGATAACATACATATTATTATTAAAAGTAAAAAAAAATATGTTCTATTTATAAACATCACAAAAATGTCTTAACATGATATAAATATTGCATGGGTCATGCCATTTCAGAAATCCATTCAATATCCTGTTCAATAATTCATATGCACAGATAAGAAATATATAAGCCTATAGGAAAACCTATTACTTTATGGGAGTTTTTTTCCCCAGTTAAAGACAGCAGAAAAAAAATATTGTCCCACATTTCTAAGGAGCCCCAATTATTTCTATCAGTGTTATTTTCAAAATCTGGAATAGAACAGACCAGGCTGGTGGCTTACCAGGCTGCTACTGGGTTCTAACAGCTATGCTGTGAACTGGATATCTTTTTTATCTTTTTTTTAAAAATTATTTATTCTTTTGAACTAGTCCATTGAACTAGTCTATTTCACCAGGATCCACCCTCCCCTGCACAGACTCACATGTGACCTCTGCTCCATTGAGGGACAAGAAGCATCGCCACCTTATGTCACGCTACAGCTGTGATGGTATCACCATATTGCCTGTTGGAACACAAAGTCAACATATGTTCCATTCAGGTCTCTGGAGGATCATGGAAAGCTGCTTGAGAAGAAGGAGGCTTAGGGTTTCAACCAGTTAACCAGCAACGTCTTCCTAGTGAGGCTGAGTAGATATCGTTGCTGCCATGTTGACGTCCTCTACCAGCCATAGTCAGTAAAGGTGTGGCCGGGAGCTGAACCTCTGACTGTGGCCCGCATAGCCGTACCACAGAAAACGCTGACATTGGCTGTTGTGAACGATGACCAAACATGATTGGTCACCGCATTGATCAATCAGTTAGTTTGTCTGGGCCTCAGTTTGCCCCCTGTTGTCTATTGGAGCACCTGCGGTCCGCCTGCAGGAACTGCACATTTAGTGCACTCTCTCGCTGCATTCCCTGAACAGCTCAGCTGGAGGGCTGGGGGGCCGAAATGAAATGGCAGCTGGCAGAAAGCTCTATGGGGGTTTGGGTTATTTTCTGTGTGCTCCTCAGGTAGCTGTAATGAGAAGGACCAGGTAAACATCTTGACATTAGCGTTAGTGAGAAAAAGACAATTGTGGCATTATATATATATATACACACACACACACACACACACACACACACACACACACACGTGTGTGTATGAGAATCTTGGGATTGAGAAGAACTGTGGAATGACAATGTTTAACTCTTAACCAAAAGATAATTACTTTTAATGGACTGACTAAGATAATAACTTGTTGAAAGGAACTTGTTGGCTGTGATTGGCTGGCTAGTTAGCCTTTATTTCCCCTTGTGACACCAAATCATGTTGTATTCTGGGTAAATTTCCCAAATTTTGTCATTCCTGCTTCCACTCTTATAACACTAAGACTTCAAAAGGTGAAAATGTCTTTTTAATAATATACATTTTGTTCTGGCAAGTCTTTAAGTGAAATTGCATACCAAGGGTTAATATTAATTTTCTTCTCTCGATTTAAAAAAAAAAATGTTTAGTTAAAATACTATATGTGCTCCTCACTCAAATACAATTTTTTAGGCCCTCCCACACACATCTGGTTACAGAGGATTCATCAGAAATAATGGGGCAAGGCAGAAAGGAAAAGAACAGATAGACTGGGAGAGAAACAACAGAAAGAATGCTTACATTACATAAAAGGCGCCTCACATTCATTTGTTTTCATATATTCATATATTTTCAGATTAGACATTTGGGGATATTTTTTGTCACCTATGGTGATAGTTTTGTGCATATCTCATTGTGTTTGTCTTCCTTTACTTGCTACAGGCCCTGCCTGGTTGTGCCAAACAATTCACACAAACCCTTTAGAGGTAAATTTCTTTGAGGGTTTCACTTTTTGACACTTTCACTTTTCCCACGCCGCCACAAGCACCTCATATGCCATACCCCTTAAATGACAGGCATAATTGATTTATGGAATATTTATTTGAGCGTTTATTTGTTTGGCTTGCACGTATTTCAGCAGGCACACTATTGGATGATTTAATACTGTCTGACCACAGCTTTGGATCCACATGCAGAATCCACAGGGAATGCTTCAGGCGGGAGAACACGATGTACCTGAAAAATAAAAACTCGCCTAGGGCTAACGGGCAGGTAAGTACGCCCAATTATTTACAATCAAAGCTTCAAAGAGCTGTCAATGCTAATCTAGTTACGGTAAATTTACCGCACAATACAAAACAGATAGAGAGGGAAGATAGAATAGCTTTTTAATGACGGCGATTGCCTCCACAAAACCAAATTGTGGATACTGTGTGATAGTATTGTCCCCCAACGACCGATATTGAGACATGCTTGACAGTTCCTCATTCAGTGCAGTTGAGGACAGACAGTGGCTGTGTCACAGCTTCGGAGATGAGACCATTCACTCTGTCTTCTTTTCATACTGGCCCGAATCCACCTGCATTCATTAGTCAGGTCAAAGTTATGCACGCACCGCTGATTTAGTCCTAGCCATTTCTGCTTGAGCCATGGCCTTAGTTCCAGATCCTGAACCCTGATAGAGATATTTGCTGTGGTTCTTTTTGTAATAGTTTATGTGCAAGTTTACTGGTCACAGTAGATATCTGAGGGTAGAGTTGGTTGCGCTGAGAGAAGATGCCTTTGGCTAAATTTATTACAGAAGAACCACTAGACGAATTTCCAGCTGTCCTCTCCAAATTTCAGTCCCATCTTCACAAGGTTATGATTTCTGAGAAGTAGTAACCAGCCATCTGTTTTTTAGCAAAGTATATTCCAGTGGTTAAGTGGCATTATGTCACAATGGAGGCAGCAGTTTGTCAGGCTTGTGATTGTGATGTCATAGTTAGTTATGAGCATGAGAGGCTGCAGAACACACGTACCAGAAAGAGGGTAAAGGTGGGACTTACTCGCAGCCAATCACAGTGGAATGTGGGTTTACTGGAGCTCCCATTTTGTAAAAGCACATTTACTCTCCTGCGTGTGCAGAGGAGAGCAGAGGCATTAGATACTGTGTGAACTTGACATCACCTCTTCAGAGGCAGTAACCATGTGAGTTACTCTCCCTCAGCTAGGGCCAATGTTCTTTACCTCAGTATCATATCTCTTGCTGTGTAGAGTGAGCAGTGAGAAGTCAGTGAATTAAGAAATATCCCTGTTGCTCATAAAAACCATCATAATTATAAAAAAATATCTTTGGTCGTATAATTGTCGATTGCATTTTAGTGCTGCTTCATTTCAAAACCATTGGCTAATTTTGCGTATGTTATCATTGCTGCGTTTTGCACTGCTCCTTGAACAAGTGATTATTGGAGCATCATGAAATTCAATTTCATCTCCACCTCAACACCTTGACTGTTAGTATTTTTCATGTATTCAGTTATGAAATGCTCCTATATCACCTCTTTATTGTCACCCTTCCTGTTTAAATGTTTATTTAAATTGTATTTAAGTAACACATTTGCAGTAACTCTGCCGCATTTCCTGTTTTTTCTATAGCCTATACATTGAGCATTCAAGGTCATTATTAATGCAAAACAGTTAATTTATCAGTTAATGTACCTGTTTAAATAAAATATTTTACTATAATACATATCTTTTCCTGTTTTATTATGCTTTATTATGAAGTGAACTGTTGATTTTGCACCTTGGCGATGGAGATTTTCTTACAGCATTATATTGCTATCTGCGGTTTGTGATCATTTAGAATGAATATAACATAAGAATGCACTTGAGGAAGCCCAGCTGTGAACTGAGATGGGAAGCTGAACATGCCATGATGTCAGTGCATTCATAGAGATGAAGACTGAATAGTGTGATTCAGAGGGTTTGTAAGCCACTTTTTTATTCAGACACTGACAATAGCCTAATGGCCTCATTTTGAATGGGCAAACTTACTGACTTAGTGAAAGGCTATAGAATAGTAGCTGTTGTGCAAGCTAGCAATACTATAAGCATTCATTCCTCCAATTCCATAGAAACTGGGAAAAAAATAGAACTTGAATATAGCAAGCTAACCGTTTGGTTACTTTTTCCCTTGACCGTGACAGATTCTGTACCATTCTGCTATAGCACACTTGTGTCTTTCAAAATCTTTTACCAATAAAATTTCAATTTACAACTAGGACAAAATAAAGCAATTTTCAACCTGACATCAGTTTAGAGGCGACGAGGGTGATTAGACAAATGGTTGCAGGAATTGTGTCCAACCCATGTGTAGCTTTTATTGGGTGACAAATTATTGGTTGATTATGGGTTAAAATAACACACACATACACACAAAACAAAACAGCTGTGTAATTTGAACCCAGAAGATTGATCTTGATAATAATAAATAATGTATTTCCAGGTGGAAACAAATACTACAGAATAGAAAGATTGCGCAGGGTTCATTCCCAAAAGTTTAATGGCATTATGTCACAATGGAGACAGTGGTTTGTCAGACTCATGGTTATGATGTCATAGTTTCATGTTGAGGCTACATGAGTTCCAGAACACACAGAACACACTGTAAGCAGCAGATGTAGCACACATGACCAAAATGCAGACACAGAACATAACCGTTAGGATAAATGGGAGCGCAGGCCTAGTACACAGTCAAGACAAACAACTAAAGCAATACCATTAGTCAGATTGTTCCACGGTCCAACAAAAGTACCTTTCCTAAAGACAGTTCTTTGACTACAATTTATAAAACTAGAAAAGAAAGAAAAAAGGAAAAATCACCAGCCATTATTTAACTTTACTCTCAAAGGGGAAGGTACCTGACCTGAATAGCTGCTGTTGAACTGCTGCATGGAAATTCAGCTTTACCAATAGGTAGCATGTAAACTGCCAGGCATCTGCAAGGTACATAAGCAATACATTATTTAACAATACACTACAGTTACATTACAGCCAAACATCAGGTGTATGAACTTAAGAGCAATGGAAACGCCAGTCAAACAGGGGGAAGTTCCTTTCTGATTATAGCTTACCATTTTAAAGCTTGATGAGTTACAAGGGTATGGAAGTGCTACCGATTCTAGTGCATGTGTGCATATGAAGTTCTCCTGGTGTCTAATTCAATAAATTATATATTGTGTTAATATTGCTAGTTTCATCTCTGACCAACACACTCACGGGCTAGATATCAGAGATAGCGATGGGGGAAGTGAGTTTTTTATTAAACCGGAAATGGGAGGGGCTACCATACAGCATCAGTGACTCAGTCATTTGCACCAATGTCTGTATTGGCTGTGGAGAGACTTTGCTCAGTTCATTCAAGGTGTAAGTGACTGAAAATGAGGTGTTGTAGCTACATTCTAGCAGGGTTCATGAAACTTCATTTCTGCCATCACCAGTCGGAGGCTGCCTACAAGACTGCATAGTGGGTAATGTTGAAAGCATGCACTACCTCTATTGATAAGTCCTCTTTATGGTGTAAAATAAATTCATAATTGAACCATTTTCTCTGCCAGTGAAAAAGGCCATTTGCCATGTACAATAGGCCTAAATGGTGAAAGCTGGCCTCATTGTATGCTGCATAGCACTCGTTTCTGAATTATTAATGTCATAAAATGTGTACAAACTGGTTAAAATTGATAGAAAGAGGCTGTTGGATCTTTTAATGGCCAACTGAAGAACTGAGCTATGCATTTAGATAAGATGTTGAGGGGAAAAAACACCCCGATAACAGAAGAATATTATTCCCAAGACAGACCTTGCTGCCATTATTCTGCACTTTTAAGAGTCGAAAGACAGGAAGGCATCTCAAGAATTCCACGCTTTTCAAGGCACTTCTTCACCCATTCGTATTCTATGAGGCAGGGGACCTTGAATGAAAAATGCATTTTGAAAATCTCTCGTTCTTCCGAAGAACAAAGCACATAGCAGAACACCTCTGCCAGCGGCCATGACATTCAGGTTCGCTCTTTCAGTCTCCTCAGAAAAGATTTCCTTATCTTTTTGTGTCTTATAGCACCCACGCATAAAACATGCATTATATTGCGTGTGGGACTATGAGCTTAAAACTCATGGGCTATCCTGACAATACTTTGGCAAGTTTCCTCAATAACAAGTTGTGTTGATACAATTGCACGGATCTGTGTTTGGTTCTCAACCCTATTCCTGGGGTAGGGAGTGTGTGTGTATGTGTCTGTTCTGGTCTTTTTTTGTAGTGAAGCTTCACCAGTTAAAATGTTTTATTTCAAAGTTTGTCCTTTGGACCTGGTTCTTATGTAAATTTTACAGTATACTAAGCCCCACATATGTATTCTATACACCAACTTTTGTGTAAATTCATGTGTTGTTCTTCAGCCCTTTCTACATTAAACATTTGTACAGAGGTTGTTAAGAAAAAAGTATTATGAACAAAATCAATAGTTGACAAGAAATGGAGGTTGAAACTCTGTAGACTCTGTTCAAGTTCAAACAATTCAAACTTGGGGATCAATGATAAAAAGCAGAGCAAGACTTAATAACTGGTGCATCATTGATTTGAAAACTCCGATTTGTGTGATATCTTTGTCAGAGCAGAGTTCTTTTAACAGAATTATAGAACTGTTGCAGCTATGTAACTGTTGCTTATTATTTGTGTGATGGCAATGCTACATAGTTTCAAAATAAACACAGCAGCAATTACTCTTGGAAGTATGCTGTACTTTGACTATTGAGCTTTTGGTTTAGACCATTAAAAAAACAGAGCCTTATGTTTGAAAACCTGATTCCTCCAGCCTTTGTGCAATTCAACCCCACTGATCACTGCTGAAGCCAATGATACAACTGAATGTCATTGACGCTATGAAGAATTGCTTGCAAGGGGATGCCGAATATACACACAGCTTGTTATGATCACAATATTCTGCAGTTCATCTGGAAGTTATCATGTTTCAGACAGTTTCGTAAAGTTATTGGAATGTTCACACCGGTAAGCTGATACCCTAAATAAAGGTTTTAAAGACAAGAGTTTCCAAACAAACAGCCCCTAAGGGAAACCTTAAAGACCGCTGTATGCCCTTCAGATTGGCCCAGAATACACTGACAGCAGGGGCTTTCAGACTCAGTGACTAACACAAAAAGACAATAAACGTGAATCTTTTAAATATTTAATCTGCTAAAAGCTTGCATTTAGGAAGACAAAAGTCTCAGATCTCCAAATTAAAGGGTCTCTGTTGTTTATGTGCCGCCTGTAGAGACCAATTCATTTCAGAGGAGAGACCTGCACTTACCGATCCATCAGGGAGCAGCAGTCTTTCCACAGCCCTGAGTGCCTTATCCGTTACAGAGCTGGGATTACTGCAAGGTCACAGTTTCACCTTTGATTAGATTCCACGTCGGCCAGGGATCACTCTGCCATGCTAATGGACCCAAACGGTGCATGGCAAGAATCTCCTGTCCCAAGCACTAGGCAGGATAACCTAACCACTTTAAAAATATCATCTATATGCAATACAGACTATTTATAGACATTTTTTTTACCTTTCTTCTTTTACCTCTACAATGAAAATGCCATGCTTGCTCTTTGTAATTGGAGACCCAGTATTACACACAAACTATTAAGACATTAGACAATTATAGACCCACAAGCTTGCTGTTTATTTTAAATCCTCTCTCTCCCCATCTCGTTACGTGTAACTAACACCTGCACAGCTACAATATATAATTACACAGGTAAATGGAAACAAAAATAAATGAAGTTTACTACTTTTTGTTCATTGTTACTGGAGATCCAGATTTGCTTGCAAGAAATTTTAACATCAGACTGTAATGGGTGCTTATGCTCAGTCTCAGTGTAATTTTATGGGTAGATTCGGTTCTGTCTTTCTTTAAGTGTACCTTGGAAGGCAGAATTTCATATGGTTACAACATTTCAGATTTGTGGGGCATCATTTGTTTTAATAGCAGTTTTAATAGTAGTCTGAAGTGTATTTCAAGTTTTCTCTGCTTTCAGAACATCACAAGGTTCACTGTCACAGCAAATGCATGGATAGAGTACATCAAGTTTGTAGCAGTCACCTATTCTCTGGTGCTTGCTGTCAATTCTCTATAATGTGGTAGTTTTGGTTTTCATTTCTTTTGGGGTTTTATCCCCCTATTTCATTGTGCAGCATGTTGAAATTCCTTTCCCTCAGTTGATTGGAGAGTTATTTGGAGCACCTGTTGCTCAGGGTATGGAGACTGGCTCCCAGCTTGGTGCATTTCCCCTCTTGGCCAATCAGGGTGTGGCGACGCCATTTCTGTTGGGTTTAAAAGAGAAAGGGAATTGCACACCCAGGGTCATTCTGATCTTGTTTCTGCTCCCAGCAGACTGCATCCTTACAAATCTCTACAGCTTGAAACTCTAGTCTTAGGGCTCTTACTGAGTATTCTTGGCTTTTATTTGTATGTTTGGTTTGATTTAGGCTTGTTGCGAACAATCTCTAGCCTTGTTTTGGGAGAGAGTTTTGTTTTTTGCTTCCAAGCCTGCATTTGAACAGTTAGAGGCATGTGTGCAAATCCTCCCAGTTTGCCTCACATTGGCCTCACGCTTGCAGGCTTTATTTTTTTATTTTTGTTTGTTTTATCTTTACATATACTTTATTTCTGTTCCCTCATACACCAAAGAAGCATTTGTTAGTTATTTACTGAAGAGGGATTTTTTCATTATTATTGATTGAGAAGGTATTTGACCATCAAAGTCAACTTTATCCTTCCTTTTTATTTTATGTGGTTGGGAACAGGTTCTCAGGTGTCTTCCTGTGAGGATATGTTACATATGCTGGTAGAACATGTGTGACTACCCCACTAAATGTGAATCCAGTCTTACAGATACTAAAGCATATGGCCTGGATGGAAAAGTATCACAGGAGGCCATTATGACACTGAGGCAGCGGCCATTATGACACGGAGGCAGTGGCCATTATGACACGGAGGCATGGGTGTACAGGGAGGGGGGCCTTCTGTGGCTTAGGTGTCAGAATTTCGAAAAGGATGCAGGGAATAATGAATTGCAGTTTATTAAAGCAGCCAAAAACGCAAACCAGAAATCGAAGTCAGGGCTAAGCAGAGTTCAAAAACCAAAGAGACACGGCAGAGGTACAAAATCACAGTCCAGAAGAGAGGTCGATAAATGGACAAACAGGAATCAAGGACTAGGACGATACAGCAAACAGTGCTCAGACAGGATCCAAAAAATTGTTAAGTGGGAAAACGGGCAAAGTCAAACACAGGCAGCCAGAAACACTTAAAGGCTTGTAGCAAACAGGTAAACACACACTGAGAGTAATTCTCAAAGAAACAAGCAGGGTATAAATGCACAAACTAACGAGCAAAGAAGACACAGGTGATCAAAGAGGCAGGTGACGAGACAGGAGAGGGGCAGGCACAATAGGGAAGTGAAAACAAAAGCACATGGTCAGGGAAATGGAAAATGAAAACAAAGTAACGGAAAATACACGTCACAGAACCACATTACTGACATTAACAGAACTTCAAAAGCTGTAGTGATTTATGGGTTTGTGAACCAAAACTCTTCCTTCACTCTCAACCTCTGACTGAGATTCTGGAGAAGATGCATTGATTTTTGTAATCTTATTGGTGCCCTCAGATATTTGAGGATGGATTTGGTTGGCTCAGAAAAGTTTACCAATGTCTACCTTTATTAAAGAGGAACCCCCAGAGAATGATTCGGCTTGTAGAAGCTGCTCCGTTTTGTTTTGTCTACATCTGATCAAGCACAGTAGTAATTGACATTTAACTTATTAGCAAATGTGCTTCTGAAATGTTGCAGTTTTATGTCAAAATGAATAAGACGATGAATAAGAGAGTGAGACTATTTACTTAACACAGTGTGCCAGGCTGCTCATAGTTATCTTTTTGGAGGTCACATTTTCAAACCAATCAATTCAACTCGGGTCTAAGGTATAGACTAGAGCTCTAACATAAAAGGTGTGCTCTGCACAAAACCTTTTCCCCCTGAGAGTCAGACCAAAGTTTAATCTGCCTCATTACTGCTGTGGAGATGGATCTGGTTGTGCAGTAAGGAGAGAAAGTTTTGAGATCTCTTAAGATCCTAGCCATTTGAGGTTTGAGTCTACGTACAAGATAATCACTGAGGTGCGGTGAAACAAGGGTGAGTCAGCCATTTACTGCCCGTGTCAAAATGGCAAGTCTCGGGCAGATTTAACGGGGGTGATCTGTGTTTTTCCACTTTGTATTTTAGTGAGCGTTTCCTGAAATATGTTGCTCATTTTGTATTGCAGGTATCTCCCTCAATTCCACTTCATTAAAACGTTCTTCTTCAGAGGAGAAAAATTGGCTCCCAAACGGCCGAAATCAATAAAATCAATGTGATTTAAAATCAGAGGTGAAACTTGTTTTTCCACAGCGGTCTGGGCTCTGTAATGACTTGTGGCACCTTGGTACAATGGCTTGTCAAGCCACCACTATAAAGCAGCTCTTGGAGGTGTAATTATTTCCAAAGAGGAGGAGAGGTGTTAGTTGGAATTTTTTTATCTGATAGAGACTGATAAAAAAGCATCACCTTCGGAATTTACAAGGCTCCATCAGGTGTAATGCATAATTCAATTATTTAAGATTATTTAATCTTATGGCTTGACAATAATAATGATAATAATAATAATAATTTACCAAATCCTCAATGGGCTGAACTCATGACTAAAAATGGGATACAGAACAATGTGTCTAAGTATTAATGAATGAGCAAACAATATCAATAAACTGTATCAATGCTTTTACACTCACCTGGGAAATGGATACAGAATCTTTCCTGATGTTATACAGGTATAGAATGATTATGGAATCCATTTAGTGCAGTACAGGTGTGAAGCAGATGGCCAGGGTCTACTTGAGGATAAACAGAGGTTTTTTTTCTTTTTTGTTGTTGAAAACTATAACAATCTAATAAAAGGCAAAGGAATCACAACTTGGATGTTTTACATTCTCTTAATCAGACTTCACCTTACTCTGTACCCAGACCATGCTCTGAATGTACACGCAAAAACCACATTTTTCATGGAAATACCTGCATACTTTGCGTCTTGGAAAAATGTTGCTCTCATCAGGTGAATGTGATTTTAATGCTGTTTGCCTTTTATTTTGTCTAAATGCCTCTAATCATACTCCCTGCAAAGCATATTTCTTTTTAAACAATATTTCAGCAGTTTTATTCATTTTATGGGAATGATCTGAATTGTTAAACGGTTTTTATACAGGGGTAGGACCTGACAACAAAGAGTCAACAAGAACCGAAATCTCAATTTGTGAACAGTCCTATGCTTTAACATTGCGACTAACCTAAGCAAGCTTTATGTATAGACAGGTGATAGGCTGGCTTAAACTAGCATCCTTACAGGTACATCCCTCCAAAAGCATTCATTAAGTCTCACAACATGCTGAAATAGCAGGCCAAATCCAGACCTTTCCAATGTCGTGTCACATAAAATGTTCTGCATAAAATTGGACTTCTGAGACTCTGCCATTATGCAGAAGATGTTCCATGTCCACATAACCACTTCAGTTCAGAGATGATTATTATAATTCTAATTCATATTCGTAAAAATGGAGAATGACATAGGATGCTGTGGTGATGCAGACAGACCTTTAGATATTAAGTGTGAGTGAAAAAATAAGTAATTTTCGAAAAAAAAAAAAAAAAAAAAAAACAGCCAAAAAAAAGGAAACCTTGTGAATTATCTGAGCAGAGAAGGGAGAAACTGTGCAGGGCCTTGGGAGATTGGGGGGTGAGGCAGAACAGGAAAACCTTCGATTCATCATGTTTACGATCATTGGGATATTAAAGCTATTAAACCATTAAAGCATTACGGGAGATTAAGAAAGATATCACATCAACTCATGAACAGCATTATTTGTCTTTTGTGACCCTTCATTTCATTTCAGAGTTAATGTGATTGTCACACAGTGATTCCATTTTTTTTATTATTATTTTACGGTTTATTATTTATGAAATGATTCATGTTTTTGTAATGCACTGTTTCTGTTATTAATTATTTCTTACCGTTTTGGTCTTAACGCTAATGTCATAAAATCAATTAAACCATGATGCAATAGTCATGTTTACAGTCAGAACTGTAAATTAGCTGCCTGTGATTCCAATAATTCATGTACGTTGGATTTAAGTATCATCATTAGGTTCTCTTTTTCTACAGTAATGGATTGATCTTGAGGTGTGAAAGAAAATTATGTTCATCAGTGTTCGGTGCACATAGTGAGTACTATAGCAGAAGTAAGTTCATTGCAAGGGCTTTATATTAATGTGTATGTGCTCTGCATCCCTTGTTTGAGGAGAGCATGTGTTTGGCCTCTGATGTGTTCTCTCCTGAATGGACAGTGATGCCTGTAGCAGGGCAATTTCTCAAAGCAGTTTGTGTTAGCTGGGCTTGGCAAGGAACTGAAGGAGAGATCCACAATGCCAGTGAAGCAGCGAGGAAGCCCCACAGGGTCCCAACACACACGCGGATTCATTACATCTCCACTCTCCTCTCGTCCCATATAGGGCTGGCCTTTGGGGCCCGTCACATCGTCACCATCGAGGTCAGAGTCGCCGGGATGACTTTTGACCGCCCCCGCACCCCCCCACCCGTCCCCTTCCAGTGCCAGCCGCACTTTGGTCTCCATCAAACAGAATAAGCCCAAAATCCATAAACATGTTGTCGCAGTGGGATCATAAGGGTCGTAACCTTCGTCTATCCACTCCCCCACTCCCCAATATTCACTTGTTTAACATGCAGGGAGAGAGAGGAAGTGGGGGGTGTAGCAGGGGGTGCTCAACAGGGGCTCCGCTTGCATCCAGATCTCTCCCCCCGCCCCCCGTCCCGCCCCCCCCAGCTTTTTGGAAGTGGGGCCCGTCCCTGATGAGCTCAGGTCCAATGTGCTGAGCGTGTGCTTTTCCAGGCATTCATGCAGGGAGGGAGGCAGGACCGAAACACCCCCCCCCCCCCCACCCCCGCTGGCTCTGACCCGAGCAGAGAGAGCCAGGACGAGGCGTACACCGTGCGGTGAAGCAAGGCGGGGTTCACCCCTTCGGCCCACGAACTGCCCCCAATCTGAGACCCCCATCAAGGACCGGGACCCCTGCCCCTCTCTTTGGCGCTGGGGTCAGGGGAGGTCGTGTTCCTTGTCTGTCTGTTTCATCACCACTGTGTGGCTGGTTGTCAGTAGATACGGTAAAGTGATCATAACCTGCGGAAACATGGGTCCTCTCTACTTCCCACATAAAAAGATTTCATCTTTTTTATTTGCTTTTTTTTTTTTACTTCCTGTACATTTTATTTCTTGTTTTTCTCTCCTGTGTGTGTGTGTGTGTCTTTGTGTGAGAGAGAGAGAGTGTGTGTGTTTGTGTGTGTGTGTGTCTTTGTGTGAGAGAGAGAGTGTGTGTGTTTGTGTGTGTGTGTGTGTGTGTATATATATATATATATATATATATATATATATATATATATATATATATGCTGCATACACTGTTACTGAGGGACTTGATGCAGAACACAAATCTTTGTGAGTGTGTGTATGTATGCATGTGTGCATGTGTGTTTGTGTTCGATGAATCTGTCATCATTATGTCACATCTGCAATATCGTAAATATCAAAGGCTCTTATTATAAGAAATGTATTTTTATTGTGTGGATATGCCACATTTTAACATGGCCCACTGGATTATTTATGTTTCCATGGCCCTAAAAGCAATGAACCAAACAGTCTCAATGTTTTAAGACAATGAGGTGCATGTGTGTGTGTGAGAGAGTTTGGGTGTGTGTGTGTGTGTGTGTGTGTGTGTGTGTGTGTTTGGTGTGTGTGTGTGTGTGTGTGTGTGTGTGTGTGTGTGTGACAGAGTTTGGGTGTGTGCAGCCACTTGTGAATGTGTGAAAGGAAAATGTTTAATCAGTTAGAAGCTCCATTCCAGATGTCACTGATGTTTCCCATGAAGCTCTGCTCCTCTGTTATGTTTCATCATTTCCACTTCAATCACCATGGTGCGCCATTTTTTTTTTCATCCCCAGAAAAAAAGGATTATAAATTAGAATGCTGGCTCCTATGATTATTGGCAGATCCGAAGGTGGAGCTTTGAACCTGCGGGAAATGGCAGCTGTGATTGGCTCTCGTCCTCTCCCTCCTTGGAATGACAAAAGCAGGAGTGAACGCAGAGGTCTTCTGAGGCAAGGGCTCATCTGTGGTCTGCTCCACAATTTGGAGCCATATTCCCAGTATTTAAATTTTCTTTCTTTTTTCTTTTAAATAATTTCTACATGAGAAAGAGAGTCGCTGTATTCTCCTTCCACCATCTTTCCCATGAGAAAAAGAGGCTGGAATTCAATCAACTGATCAACAGAATAACTCAAAACAGACTTCACATCACAACACAATTTTCTTTGAGTATTTCATGGGAGACAAGCAAACATGTCGTTTGGAGTGTCATCTTTTTATTGTAAAATTGAATAGCATATGGCCTTAAAAAAACAAATCTGTATTGGCTGAATCCCACTGGCATTATTCTGCATAAAAACAAACATCGTCACTGCATTGTCCCCACATTACTTCTTACAAGATAGACATAAGGAGTTCTGCCTCCACAGTGCTAACTTATGGTGCGACGATAGACAGCATTATGTTCAGTAACTGGTGCCTCATTTATTTTAGAATCCCAGATTTGTGTGATATCTGTGTCAGGACTAAATGCTTATCTGCATAACCAAATCTGGGTTTTTCCAAATAAACCATGCACCAGTCACTCAGAATGATGCTGCTCTCGTGGTTTCGCACTATGTAAAATAAAGAACTATGTACACGTAAATGTTCTATATAATTGTTTTAATATCCTTTTAAAAGCTTGGATCAGCAGGATGTATACTTTCATTCCACATTTGTACATGATTGACAAGGTTCACGGTAACGTAAATTGCTACGGTAGTTCTATTTTTGCTCCACGCTTCTGCTTCTTGCTATTTCAGACCGCACATGCTCAAACGGTGCATGCCGTGTTTCTCTGTGCTGATTACTGAAATCAGTAATGGCCCATCACACCAGCCCTCTCCCTGTCAATGCTGAGATCAGTGGGATTGTTCTCATATAGCACTGAAGCGATACAACACTAGGGCTTAGATGGGTTGCATGGAGAATGGTTCAATTTAACAAATAGGCCCTCTGGTTTTATTTACTCGACTGGATCCAAACCAGAGGTGAATTGAGCTAATTGGTCCATTTTGTAGATGAAGATGTTTACTGTACAAAATATAGAGTGACTGCAATAGCATTTGCAGAAAATATTTTATTTTATGTTCCATTTGATACAGAGGTTGTGTTTACTACTTTTCAAATATAAAATCAACAAAATATGTAATCTGGCCAAGAGTACCCAAACTTTTACATACAACTGTTTGCAATATGGATGAATGTAAGTCCACAATAAATTTAAAAGAGGAAAAGTCATATTTTTCCTCAGTTTTCAGTACTTCAACTAACCAATATGGGAGTAAAAATTGCTAAAAACAAATATTCTGAATTGGCTCGACAAAATGATCCCATTGAAGTCCAAATCAAGAAAATCTGTTTTTGAATAGTTAACTATAAAGTATGACCCAAATTGGATTTAGGTTGGCAGATTCAGTGTTGATGACTTCCAACAAAACAAAGGTTAAAAATGATTCTTTTTGGTATTTGTTCATAGTAAAAGGAATCCAAATCGGCATGCATCAGCATTTGTATAGAGGAAATATTCCTGCTTAATCTGGTACACAGGAGTGCTTTTCCTTTGGGCCCCAGGTGGCTGGAGAAGATCAGTGTCGTCTCTGATGTGACCCCATTTCGACACATCCATTTCCCGTGGGGCAGCTGGATAAAATCCTTACCCAAGATAAAATCTGATTGTCAGAAAAAAACACAATAGCTTGAAACCGTTTCTAAAACTGTGTGTGTGTGTGTTTATATCCAGGATTTGAATTTACCTATAAAATAGAGGACTGTTTAGGAAAAAAAACACAAAAGACTGCTATCATCATGGATTATATTGGGGCACTTAAAATATTGATGCGAGGAATGTTTTAATCTTGCAATATCATCTGCTGCATTGAATTATGGACTTTTTCTGAGGTATCCCATCTTTTGGAGGCCACCGAATGGAGTCTCAAGCCAAAATCTGCAGCAGTAGACACTAATCTCCATCACGTTTTGGATGATGGAAGCAATGAAACATAAGAAACACAGGCACACAACTGTAATAATATGTTCATATATATGTAAATGACCCTATTTCACCAAGCCAGGGACAGATAATTGGGTTATCCATGACAAATCGAAACACTTAAGCATCATTTTCCACACACCAGTGTCTCTGTATTTTAATGAAAAATATTATTCCCTCTTGTTTTTTTTCCTTATTTATTTCAGAGTTTCTTATCTTTTACCGAATTAGTTTGTGAGTTGCCAAGGTATTGAGGGTCAAAGTTTTATGATTGGAGAAGAAATAAAAACCACATGGTGAAAGAAACTGTCTAAAAGTAATGTATTTTTGCATTATCAAGTCATTGATTATGTATCAGTTTATTCAGGGTCATGATGACATGATGGTTTCAAAGAAAGCTGAAAACAGTGTGCCACACGTCTGTAGTATATTTACTTTGGAAATACTTTTCCCCTCTGTCTTAACACTCTGCAGAGGTGCCTTGCTTGTAGGTTAACAAAGTACATCTTGATTAGCCTTGGCTAAGTAACCAATCCGCCCATGTGTTTATCATCTCTTGAAGAGTAAACACCAACAGATTCTGGCGGATTTTGCCTGCTGCCTCTTTTTTGGACCACGTCATTAGAGCGATGGATTGTGGGTAATGCTGATGGATTGTGGGTAATGGCTGAGCTGAATGCTCTGCCGCTCTAGCTTCCTCTCCAGGGTGACACCACACAAGCTGGGGTGAGGGCCGATCCCTAATGACGAATCAGAACCGGCCATAGCGTGACACAAGTGAAATGGTTTGTGAATGTGTAGCACTAAAGCAGCAGTGTGCGTTTGTGTGTGTTTATTGTAATCTTATTTTTCCCAAAGGCTTAAATGACACATTGAAGTGAAAAAGAAAAATTAGTAATAAAAAATAAAGTAATACAGTTTTGATGATTTACCTTTTCCCTTTTTTTAAACTGCCTGTTCTCACCATAGCTGCATCTCTTCTCTCGCTCGGTCTCATTAACGGCTCATTTTGGAGCAATTTTACCGTGGCGCCGTGCCAAGATGGGGAGGGTTTTTCAAGCTCTGTGAAAGAAGCAGCTGCTCTCTGGCAGTTTGAGTGGCTGGTGAGTGGGGGCCATTAGAAAATTGCCTCGTGACAAATCCTAATAGGTGTAATTATGCCCCTGCATTCAGTTTTTATTTGGGACGTTCGAATGGCCAATGTTTCCACTCCTTTTTTAGCCCTAAGCTGTCCTAAGTGTCCCAATTATAGAGTAACTGACTCTTAAATGTAATTTGTCACGATTCTATTGGCTCTCTTCGTAATTGGCAGGTTACCATGAGACCGATGTCATTTGTTCAAAAGTGTTTGAACCCAGCACCCATTTCTGATCAAAGCTACTTATGTCTAATGCAGGTTCAGAGGCAGTTTTAAATTCTGATACATCTAGACTGGTCTTTGTGATCCCAGCTTTTGTGATAGAGGGAACGTGATTTCCCATGGAAAACTTCTTGATTAATCAAGGAAATATTGATTTTTCAGACATGGCTTGTCTCAGTCTGAAGCTTAGGAATATGGTTTTGCCCTCTTTGACAGTTGATATAATGAGAGAACATTCAGTACAATAAAGCTGAACACTGGTGGCCCAAGAGACATTTATGGTCTGAAAACCAGTACCTTCTGATTCTCCAGGGAAATTAAAAAAAAAAACTCAACCTATCTCTGTAAACTGGCCACAGCCCTGGGCTGGAGGACATAGTGACATACTGTACACTTCATACAAAAAAGCATGTGTTCATTTCTGCTTGGATCACAGACAGCCACTCTGCTCACAGCAATAATTTATTAGCTGGAGTCTCGTGAGCGCTATCTATTTAGCCCCCCGCTACGACAGGCGAGAGAGAGAACTCTTGCACGTGCTGTGGCGGGGGAAGCAACATCCTTTACGGCGATGCCGCAAGTAAGCTCACAAAAAAAAAAAAAAAACACACACACACACAAGATCACACCCTCAGAAAGGGAGTCAATTTGAGGTTAATCTAATCTGTGTGTGCACAATGTCTGTGCAGCCGTGGCGGAGAGATGCTCGGTTTGATGTTCAATATAACTTTCAACTGTATTAGTTGAGTTTGTAAAGCCACTTTAATTATGATGAATTAGACCATTTGGAGCAGCCGAGAGGCTAGATTCAGTGTGCCTTGATGTATATAGGGTATTGACCTATAGGTAAAACAATAAATCTCTCTTTTCATTGTGAAGAGGCACTTTCTTCGCAGCATCAAATATAATTAATATCTCTCCTAGTCTTAATTTATAGAGAATTTTCACAGACCGCAGACTTTTCCTCTCGTCCCTGAAAAGTGCTGTATTATAGCACTTTCTGTTCCTTTTTTAACATAACTTTCTTCAGATTTTCAAATTAAACAATAGATATTCATGTACCACTCACTAAAAATGGAATCTGAATTGTTGGTTGTTGTATAATAGAAATGAATGAATAAATATCAAGCCATATTACTTCATGCATTTTGAACTATATCTGTTGAAAATACAAATAACATATTGATGGAGGCATGTCAGCCAGACATGCAGTTAACTAAACAAGTAAGCAAAAGCTTATTACCACACAAGCCTCAATGAGGTCACGAATTCAGGGCAGAAAACTACATCGGCTTTGCATTTTCCCCATTCTGTTCATCAGCTCATTTGGCAAATGTTCAAGTGTTAGTGAAGTGAATTTGCATGCAAGCAAACAATTAAAGAATCCGGTTTTTCAGTATTTATTTATTTTTTTTCAAAAAGGAAAAAAATGCCAGACTTGCAGAAAATCACAAAGATTCCTTTCTAAAATGAATCGGCTGGATTTTTTCCCTCCTTTTTTTAATTAATACTACAGAGACCGCAACGCAGCAAGACTGTGGGCTGGCATATTGAATGCTCATTTACTAGCGATTCAGAGGTGCGTACTGTTGTTGTTGTTAGTTTAGCGTATTTCAGTGAGTAACATAAAGAGAAGGCACAGTGAATGCTTTGTGGCACAGCTTTGGTACAAAAGGTCAAAGGTCACCCTAATCAGCTCATTATCCAATGAAGGGAAAACATGGAAATGTACCATCCCACAATCCTTTTCTCCACAGTGAGTTAATGAATACTTTTTTAGGGGTTGTACAGTGAGTGGATGCTGTTCTCATTAATTAATTTGCTGAGTTTTTTTTAACAGAAAAGAAGATAAGATTTTGTATGTTTTTTCCTTTGTGCCTTGAAAAAGTGTGTCTTTTAGCCACAGGTTTGTGGACTCGTGTTCTTTAAACTAGAAAGAGTGGTGAGCTCAAGTGCTGTTTTGTAATCTCAAGTGTTGACTGTACTATAGGCTGTTCTGTTTCAAACTATTGTGAAAAGATTAAGCCTGGTGAAAGAGCAGTTCAGAGTGATAGTGCCAGGTTTATACCTCTCTTTAAGCCTAATGCAGTTCAAGATGCACCAGGTTTATACCTCTGCTATAGCCTGGTGAAATACTGCAGTTCTGCCAGGTTTATACCTCTCTTCTGAAAGCAGTGCAGTTCAAGGATAGCACCAGGTTTATACCTCTCTGCTATAAGCCTCAGTGAAAGCAGTGCAGTTCAGAGTGATAGTGCCAGGTTTATACCTCTCTGCTGTAAGCCTGGTGAAAGCACTGCAGTTCAGAGTGAAGTGAGGTTTATACCTCTCTGCCTAAGGTGAAAGCAGTGCAGTTCAGAGTGATAGTGCCAGGTTTATACCTCTCTGCTATAAGCCTGGTGAAGTGCAGTTCAGAGTGATAGTGCCAGGTTTATACCTCTCTTAAGCCTGGTGAAAGCAGTGCAGTTCAGAGTGATAGTGCCAGGTTTATATCTCTCTGCTATAAGCCTGGTGAAAGCACTGCAGTTCAGAGTGATAGTGCCAGGTTTTACCTCTCTGCTATAAGCCTGGAGAAAGCACTGCAGTTCAGAGTGATTTATATCTCTGTGCCAGGTTTATACCAGGTTTATACCTCTCTGCTATAACCCTAAGCACCAGTTCAGAGAAAGCTCTGCTATAACCCTGGAGAAAGCTTGCAGTTCAGAGCCACGAAGATGAAACCAACATCTCTCAACCAATCATATCAACTCAGAGAAAGCGGGTGTAAAAGGTGAAATTGGTGATTCAAAAACAAGTAGCACCAAACAGGGTTGTGTGTGAAATGCGTCACATTTCCGTGAGCCGCCCTCTGTAAGTCTGACAGATGTCACCTAAGCCATCCCTGGCCATCCCATCACTGCCACAGGAAGTGATGCTCGCGGATGGCGGTGCCAGGGCGTTCTGTGATCTCTCTAGATCTGATCATCTGGGTCCCGATTCTATGCCATCTCATCATCACCCCTTCACAGTGCGGTGGGTGAAGTCCAAATGCATGTTGCCGTAGTAAAAAAAAACCCATATTATGCTGAATGATGGGTGCATTATTTGTGGCATCTGTGTCAGGGCAAAATTCATTTTTGTTATGTAACTGTCCCATTTTGCTCATGTGAGATTGATGCCAACAGTTTTGAATTAAATGTGGAAGTTGATACTGAAGGAAATATAGTCTGTTTTTTTTTCCATTTGATCATTAACCTACCTCCCATTACATTAATTTTTAGTTCTCAGAACATTCCCAGAATGTTAGGAAATTTAAGCCATCAGTTCTCACCGCACTCCATGTTGTCCCTTCAGTGTTTTCTGCAAGTTTAAAGAAAGTACCCAAGATAGCTTTCAGTTTTTTATTCAAGTTTTAGAAAAGAATTTGAAGTCTGGATGGTCATTTATCTTAATTTGATCATGAATCAGCTATGTTAAATAAAACCTGACATTTCAAAACTTTCATTTGAAACATTCGACATTTCAAAACTTTCATTTGAACCGTTCTTAAAATGTGTTTGACATGTAATCTCACTGAGGTTTATTTATTTTTTAAGAACTAAATCCCCCCCTGGGGATATTGCCTGTAAGTTTTATATGTGACAAAAAACTGGAACATTTTTCTGTGACTTTGGGGAAACAATCTCATCATGTCTCATGCAAAACAAAATGGAAATCCACTGAATGTTTCTGTTAGCCTGATAATGCGTCCCGTTTCACAGCATTGTAGTGAAGTCACAAACTCCCATTTCTAGTTCCTAGTTTTAGCTGCTAAATGATACACTGTGATGCCAGACACCAAAGGCTATGTAATTCCTGGTTGGTTAAGGTTTTAGCGTTTGTTGATGCCTGCTAGCATTTTCCACCGTATTAATGAATGCTTCTGAGGATTCTGGTTGCTGCATGTTTTTTTTTTATTATTTTTTTGTCTTATTTCCTTGCTCGGTGCTGAACGATGGGAGTTTGTGAGAGACACTTTCTAATGTTTGCACAATTTTTGAAATTGCTATAAAGAGATAATGGGCTGCTTCTCAATAAAGCACATTGTAATTCAGCTTAACGTACATTTTTAGAGCACAAAACTAGACTTTCAGAGAAGCCAAGAGGGGGTATTTGCAGTTGGTGTGCGTATAAGCGTATACGCACAGCGCATACACTTACAATTTGAGCAAATAAAATGGTCCTGCTTTTTCATGCAAATTTCCTTAGATCATTTCACCCTAGTATTTATTTACTTTCATACTGTGGCAACACAACATTTCACCCATTTCATACTGGCTTGTCAATTAGTTTCATTAAACTGACTAATTGTCTATATTAGCTGTTAATTGAGTATATTGTTATTGACAGACAGCATTAATATCATTTTCATGTGTAAAATGATTGGCAAGATGCTGCTAGCAAACAAAAAAAAAATATGAAATTAATGTCAGTTTAAAAAGTAATATGACTACCACAGTCAGCATATACCTTTACTGAGAGTTTGCCATGTCTGGAATTCCACAGGAATTGTCCTTAAATATTCCATAATTCCTCAGTAGGGTTTAGCCATGGTGATTGGGAAGATCGCTGTATGAGAAGTACAGCACCGACGTCATCCTTCTGAAACCGCTGGGTGCGCATGCATGATCCACGGACCGAGGCTACTGTCATCTCCAATATCCGGGAGGAATGCTTTAGCATGTGGCGTGGACGATCACTCAGTTCCATTAAGTAATGGCTAACATCAGCCTTGCTTCCTTGGATAAGCGTACCTGCTCAAAGCGGAAGGAACCCCACCCCCACCCACCATTACTGCACTACCTGAGGCCTCCATCATAGGAACAGCACTTTATCGTCACGTGGGTTTTTTTTTGTTCGCTGCCTGTGTTTTTGTAAAAAAAAAAGCCATAACTGACTGTATACCTAACTCCTTGCTGCAGGTTATAAGTAACATTAAGGCTGTTCCAAGTGCATAAGAAGAAGATTTTAAATGGGAAAAAAATAAAACACTCTGGGGAAAGGAGGGGTTTTATGGGTCCTTATGGGGCTGAAGATTCCTGTTTCCAAGTAAGTTTGAAAATGCATTACAGTGCAGCAGCTGGGCTAACCTGAGATGTTATAGTCCATGTTAATCGTAAAAATACAAGCAACATTATGAGCTGATATTTTGGAAGAAAAGCCTTTGAAAGGTGAATCAATACAGTAAAGTAGCCCACACAATGTTGTGATCCTGCCTCCTCTGTGGTCTGTAACACGTTGTCTCCACTCATTAAAATGCAATTACTGCAGGTGGGTGTGACTCACGGTAAACTCCACTGTGAACAGACAAATTCCAACATGAAATTCAATAATATAATAAGAATATTATGAGATATGATGCCCTCTACAGAACAGCTAGGTTATAATGTGTCCCCATGGAGACACTAAGCTTCTCATACCATCGATTCTAATGGAGGACATATTGACACGGTAGATAATAAACATAATACGTTAACCTTAATGTCATGGAAGCTCTGCAATGTCTTCTGCGATCCACTCAATTAGAGCGAGGTCATATTTTCAAAGTTCCCATGAGCATGCAAAGTAAACAACATAAACCGAAGTGTTTCCTGCCAGGATTAAGGCCACCATGGTGCCACTATGGATGGGTTATAGCAGTGATTTTCAGTCCTGGTTCTGGAGAGCTTCAGTGCATCCTGGTTTTTGTTTTCACTGGATACTACAATTCAAAACCCACTTCTGTGTAATCTGTTGAAGGTAACTGTGTAATCAACTGTTTTGGCCATTAAATTGTAAACAATAAAAAAACTCCAGCATTCCTCCGTGGCCTTCTAGGACCAGAGCAAAGGTGTTTGGCGTTGGATAATAGTGAGCCTGAATGCTCTTTACAGACTACATCAGCTCATGAGAAACAAACTGTCTGGGAAGGGAGTCATTCTGAAATGAAGTGCCTCTTCATCAAAAGAGTGAATTTAAACACAGGAAAATTAAAACAAACAAAAAATAATATCTCTGGGTTTGCATAAAGACCTGGCTGCTTGCCTATCTGAAATTCATCGATACTGCCAGTGGCGGCTGCGTGAGGCTGTGGGATAGCATCTCTCCTTTCAGGGAGAGGTTGAGATGCTTCTGTTCTCCAATTTCCCCGCCGATATTAATTTAGCACCCTCGCGAATCCCTCCAGCCCCCCCCCCCCCCTCCTGCAGGCCTGGACAGATCTGCAGTGGAGAGAGGGTCGTTGCCGCCCTGTATCTACGGGGCGGGAGAAATCCCCTACGGATTAGGCTGAGGATTCTTATCAGAGCGGCTGTCACTCGGATGCGAGGGGATTAGCGTTATCTCTGAAATTTGAGATCAGTTATTTCCAATTTGTAATGATCCCCCCACACTGCACTGAAAGGTTTGGCGTCATTTAGCGAGGGTGGCGGACTTTATTGGAAGGGGAATGAAAGAACGCACGGTTAGAGGAAAATTACCGCCGTGCATGTCCTGGTGAATTGCGAATGACACACAACCCTGCCTTTTTCCCATCAGCCTTTTATTTTTAATACGGTGAGTTATTGGCTGATATGGATCAGTGGCTTGTTTTTAAGCATTGATTAACTCTTCAGTCTGTCTTGTTGGTGTCAGTAAACTGTTCAGCCATGGAATAGATAGATTGACTCACATTTGAAGGTGTGGCCTTACGTTCAGGAGACCGTGTTATGATGAAGAATACTTGGGCCGTTGGTGAATTCCCATTCAACTTCCTGTTTGCTGAAAAGAGTCATTGCATCCTAAAATTCCAGAACTCTGTTCAGTGCTTCTTTCTTTGAATTTGAACAGTGGAGACAACTGTATTCCTTTCTACCCGCTCATCTATACTGCAAATTCCAAAAGCTGAGTTTGAGGAAAATGATTGCCTTGAACCATCTGAGTAGGGAAAGTTAATCTGCTCAAGGTAAAGACTGCTGTTAAAGACTTCCGATGACTTTAATCATTAAGTTGCAGCAAATGTAATCAATTTAAGTTATCAGTGGTCTTTAACACCAGTCTTTATCTGAAACGGGTCAATTTTCCCTACTTAAATGGTTAAAGACAATCGTTTTCCACAAACCATGTGAGTAAAGTTAAACCATTGGGTTTTGTGGTGCAAGTGGAGGTAGAGCTGGAGGTCAGCCCTCAGCTCAGTAGGAGACAGACAAAGTTCTGAAACACATTTGCCCTTAGAGATTTGTCTTAAGTCCCTCCAACACAAGTTAGATGTCAGAACCATGCTGATGAAGATTGCGCGGGATGCCCTTGGGTGTCATCTGGATCCTGCTTTTGGATGTGACCCTGACACAGTCGTGGTGCTCTGCACCAATCTGGATGTCTTACAACCATAGGGATTCCTGCACAAAGTCACGAGCTAGACGACTTTGGGTTGGATTCAATCCAAAACACTTAGTCTCTGTAAGGGCATAAGCAATTCAATCAAAACAGACTTCAATCTCTTAGAGGACATTTGGCATTTATTTTATAATGGAGAGAACACATTCTAAAGGACATATTTACTTGTGTCCAATTAATTATATCACTCTAAGTAACATATTGTAAAGCCTGTTTTGATTTAATTGAATTTCACCTAAAAGTGTTTGACTGAATCTAGCACTGTTTACCATTTTTGTGGTGAGTATGAATGAACTATAATCTATTCCATGTCTCCATTTCTTGGAGAAAAATGTTTGTTTCACTGTTTTCCCGTGGAATAACTAGCCTGGTTTAGGGACAATAAGTGTAACTTTGCTTGTTCTGGTAGAGTTGCTCACAGCTGTCGGGTCATTTGAATATCATTTTAATAATAGGAGATTTCAGCTCTGGTCTTATAGACTGTACAAACATTACATTTACTTTTATGAACTTGGCAGATCTCACACCTTTTCCATGCTATCTGTTTATACAGCTGGACATTCACTAAAACAGCCCGAAGGCAGTGCTCCAACTGCGATTTGAACCTGCAACCTCTGAGATGTGAGCCCAGTTAAAATGTCAAATGAAAAATGAGTCACACATGAAAAGTTAAACTGTTTTTGAAATGCATGACAACAGCTTCACATAATGTGTAACTGGTACACTGCATGTAGCAAGTGTGGCACTCTATGTGATTTCAATGGAAGCTTAATAAAAGTAAGTAATGTACAGCAAATCATATTTACACATCTATTTCACAAGCCACTGGTGGGTGTTGAGTGGGTAGCCATGGAATAAAACCTGATTATGTGAGCTGCTGTTAATTGAAGCATCTCCCAAACAGAGCACTACTGACAGGCTGGATATGTGATGGGTACTGCATGTGGGTCTTGGCTCAGAAGCTGGTGCTTTGCCTCCAGAATGCTGGAGTGTTCTGTGTTCCAGAATGCTGCAGTGTTCTGTGTTTGAAGTATAAGTAACAACAACATGGCACTTCGCTCCATCTGCAAGAGGTTTCATACGTTCATTAAAGAAATTCCAGCTCTAATTATTGAGGAAAGCTGTACATAAAAAATAGGGTTATTAGGTCAGGTTATTATTGAAGTAAAACATTTTGAATTCTGTTGTTCTACTGATTTAGCATTGTAATTCAGTTGTCATGTCCATTTCAATAACATCTCATAGACTGCAATGGATTTTGCAATAAATTATGGGAGATTGAGAGAACAAAAACGGTAATGGCTTTTGGGAACTTTCCCTCAAGATACAGAGATAAAATTACAGGAAGATGCCGCCCTTCTCTCCTGACACAGAACAAACACTTGTGCATTTGTGATTTTGAGGGATGGTTGAAATTTTAAGGGTAGGGAATGGATTCCGTGAATTTTTCCTATATTCTAATCCAGCCCGAGGGGTGTGGCTGGAATGCAGTTTTAAGCGTGGAGCTCAGTCTTGTGTTTGTATGCTCTCAGCTCACCTCACCTGTGTGAAAAGAAAAAGAAAGCTTTAAGAATGTGGATTTTTTTTTATATAAAAGCAATACACCCTACTTTTTATTACTGAAAAATGATTGCCTGTTGCTTAGTTACTTGAAGTCAATTGGGAAAGAATCTACACAGTTTGACCCACGGTGGGGAAAGTGAGAGAAAAGTAAAGAGAGAGAAAACTAAAAACTTGAACAGAGAGAGAGAGAGAGAGAGAGAGAGAGAGAGAGAGATACTCAGAAAGTGCAAATGGATCACAAGCATATTTTAATGATTTTTTTTGACATGAAATCCAGTGTGCCTCTCCTGCTAACACTACATGGAAAAATGGGCCAAATATGTTGTTCTCATTGAGTGAGTTGCAACCATGCAGCAGTGGATGAGTAGAGGGGGTTTCATCTGCATCTCATTCGCAGCACTAAGTGACTGCCAATGAATACCCAGCACGGCGACGTGTGTTTGTTTTGCATTTCACAATAGTTTATTGAGTTTTCCTCGGAGAACCCAATGTTACATGAAGCTGTGATCTCCATAGGCCTGCAGTTCCTTTTTCATTTGCATCCTTATAACGCAGTTTAGTATCATACAGGAAACAAAGTGGAAATGGTGAAAATGATCAGTGAATGGGAACATGTACACACGTACACACACACACACACACACACACAAACACATACACACACACACACACACACACACACCTGTGCACACGCACACACACACACACACACTCACACACAAACACACATACACACACACACACACTGTACACACACACACACACACACACACCTACCTGTACACGCACACGCACACACACACACACACACACACACCTGTACACACACACACACACACACAAACACATACACACACACTTCTGTTCACACACAGACTCACATACACATGCACACTCCCAAATACACGCACATGCCCACATTCATGCGCTTGCACTCACGCATAAACACAAAGGCACACACGCACACACAAAACAGAAACATTGTTCTGAAAGTGTTTTGCAACGCTAATCGATTGTAAGCAGGGGCCAACGCAAGGCCATGTACGTCGGTAATTTGCTCTTATATCTATCTCTGTCAGTCTTGTAAAACAAACAAACTATCTGAGCACATTATTTCAGGAAAGGCGCACTGATAAATAGCAGGCACACACAGGACTCTTGTTTATCATTGGAAAGTAGGACCAAACAATTACTCTGTAAAACCACACTGTGCTTGCAATTTCTGTCCCAGACAGCTGAATGTGACTGCATTACCAGATACATAGTATTTAAATTTAACTACAATATTTGTGTGGTTTTCACAGTGTGGTTCACTATGTAAAGATTTCTGTGGCAGTAATTTGCCATGACCTCATTATGTTTTTGAACCTTTGTTATTGTCATTGTTTCATCTTTTTTGTTTTTATTGCATGTTAAAATTTACAGTTTTAATGTTTAAATAAATGCACACTTTCAGCAGCAGTCAGTTGTCAGACTGTGGAAGACAAGACAACAACATATTACAAAAATGGCAATATTTACCCAAAACACACCGTAGGTGTTTTCTGAAACCACAGCACAATACTTAACAAGCACAAATACATTTCAGCATTTTCATTTTATTTTTTCCACTCATCTTTTGCCACTTAAATGCTTGATTAAAAAGTGCCTCTGGTGGTGAAGTGATGACAATCATAGATAAGAATAACAGGGAGGTGTTGGTGGGGGGTATATTGGGGGTGGAGGGACTACAGTTTTCAGAGAAGTCAGAGTCATCGGTTTAAGATTGAAACTGAGGTGCAGTATTTACCTTACATCTCATGACAATTCTGTAGTGAAAGACAGGCTGAGCTGAGGACAGAGGGGAGGGGCACTGGCAGGGAAGAGCTGCTATTGGCTGTGAGGAGTGAGGGTCAGCTGCTATTGGATGTGAGGAGTAGGGGGTGAGCTTCATCGGTGTGACATGAGAAAGGTACAAGGTGGTATGGCTGCGTAGCTTCAGCAGTTTGAAACAAGAATGTTACGGTTTCTGTTATGCCATAAACATCCCATTTTCTCACCAGGATTTTACAGTGTTTATTTGTGTAATGTATAACAATATTTGAGTATATTTTGATGTGAAGGGGACTGTAGCTATACTTTCATAAGCAAAGTCTACATATCACTCTCATGGTTATATTATACCAGCACAGAGTTCAATAAATGCAAAAAAAAAAATGCACATATATATTTATATAATATAATATATATATATATATAAAAAATAAAAAAAGCAAACTCATTTTTATTCACCCTACAGGACTTTTGAAATGCAGAATGAGTCTTTGATCTGCGGTCATATGGGAATATTGCTGGACTGACTCATCATAGCTAATAATGAATCATACCCCATTAAACCCCATTAACCAGACTAGATGCAAATGTAATGTCCGCTGCCTTTCTGCAGTGATCTTCATTCATTTCGATCATACAAGCCCTGCTTTATCAGAAATGAAATGGTGAACCTCTCTCAGAATCATTTGTCCAAATAAACGACAAACGCAAAGCAAAATGATTTAATGTAGCTCTGTAACGTCAAATTATTAGACATATTCTCAGAACATAAGGGCAAATGTTCCTGTGCTATAGATGCTGCCCTGATTCATTCATGTTCCTTGAGCATTATTTCCCTGGAATGTTGCCTTGCAACCTTGACAGAACTTATTTTGAACAATGTAACATTCTTGGAATGTTTGTGGAATATTAACATAACAAGATTATGCCAAAACCCAGAGGATACATGACCCACGCCATTCCCAATGCTCTGGAAACATTTTCCGTTCACTGGAACATTCTTTTACTGAATTATTCTGTACTTGTTTTTTTTTTTTTTCTTAAAGGTTAAAGGCACACGATGCGACCTGAATGAACGCCTAGAACACTAGTTAAGACGATGTGAATTTGCACATTTTTTTCTCTCTCAAATTCCGGTGGTTGATCCATCCCGCTGGTCCCTAAGCCTTCATAAAGCTGTCAGCCTTGTTTCACCATGAGCCGCTGCTCCACACGTCCCGGGCTCCGTCCCACTCATCCACTGGAGAGGGGCTGTGCTGCCAGGTATAGGCAGACATACATCAAAAATGTTACACTGTGTGGAAAATGCAATGCAAGTAGTAAGACAAAATATAAATCTGCAGATGGAATTAGAGGAACGTACACAACATACACATTTTTATATTCATTAGAAATCATTTTATTAATAAAAATAATCCTGGTATTGAAATGCTTTTAATCTTAAAACCACAAAACACTCATGCACTCACGCTTGCACACACACACGCGTGCACACACACACACACACACACACACACACACACAAATACAAATAGCATACATGCATGCTTCACCAATTTAAATTTAACTCGATACCCATGCCTTTAGACATGGACAATGAATTGAATATGGGCTCCAATTTGAGGAATTTTCTACACAGAACTCTTTTTCTCTGCGCCGGTGTTTCTGTCGTAAATGGACAGACAGAAAGGCATACTGTGCTGTATATTAACTGAGCTGACATTTCAAAGAGAAGAGAAGTTCAGTGCAAAGCATTTTTCATTGAAGTTTCTCAGAGATGCATGCTTCTCTCACCTTGTATGTCTGAGAATATCAGGGGTTCAGACTCCTCTGGGTGGCATTATCTTGCCATGCAATTACAACATGGTGTAGCATAAAAATAAAACATAATAATATAAAATAAAAATTGCCACCTCATCTGACATCTGCTACAAGCAAATGAAAATAAAATGAATTTTCTTTCCCCAATACCTCAATTTTTTTCTGTTAGCGGTGGTGGTGTATAGCCGCCTAGGGTAAAGCTATGGGAGAATCTGCACTGATCAGCACAAAGTTTATAACTGGAAATACATCACATCGAACGTTAAAAACGATGGGCCTGTCCTAGCCTGATCAGCTCAAAGCTGGAGCACTTTCATTCCTCCTTAATCTGAGGATTTAGGGATCCCGCCAAAATTGACATCGGCAGCCGATCCTCCTGTCGTTTAGCCAACGCAATCCTCAGCGATGAAGCAATTTTCAGAGGTTTGACCTGTCGGGCCTTTTATGGATTGTTCTGACGATCCTCACATTGTGTCTCTGATATGCTTGACACACGGCCAGCATGGCACTTGTTTTTGTTTTAATATTTGACTGACTGATGTGAAACTTTACTCCTTTTAAAGACATATACTATTCTATTTTCGAGTGAAGAGAACACATTCCAAAGGATTTACAAATTAAGAAAATATTGGTAAAATATGAGAAAAATACAACAAATATAAAATTGTATTGTGGGATATTGTATAATGTAAAGTATATTTTGATTGAATTGAATATTCCTTTGAGAGACACCATCACATGTCTATGGAAACAGGTCTGTCATTGATCAGACCCCAGAGTTATGGAGAGTTTCTGCAGGCTGAACCTGGTTAATAATGTTAGAACTGCGACACAGATCCCGGTCTGCCACAAACCTCTCACACCGGCAGCTCAAATTTCTTTAGATTTCCTTGCAAATGGGGTTTTCAAAAAAAAAAGAAACATGTCAGACAAATGAACAATGTTCAGATCAGTGATGTTGACACTTAAAGTGCCCCTGTCCCCCACCACCCCCACCCCCCCTTCCCGGTATCGCTTTCAAACCGGCCATGCAGAAAACCTTTTGAAAAAGAGGCGCAGGCACGGAGATGAAGAAACAAGGCTTTCCCATTTATCGATAACAAGCTCAGAAGAATACCTGACCAAACAATGCCTTTTTCTGCCGTGATTGGCTGCATTATTAATCGGCCGGAGCCCGCCTCGTCTCCAGCATCTCCTCTAGCCGACAGGTTCACTTTGTCACACGCCGTTCAGGTAGTCAAGGAACTAGAACAGCCTCATACACCCCCCGCGCCCACCCCCCGCGCCCACCCTCGGCGCCCACACCTCGCTCCGTCTGTGATGTCTTCTGCGGCTCTCTCCCCGGTAATCAGAAGATGGATTTGTGGCAGGCTGACGGACCGACGCAGGACGCCATTTCGCTCGTTGCGACTCGCCCGGCTGGCAGCCCAAGATGTGGGTTTGCTTCGGCCGTAGAGCCCCTCTCCTCCCCCCTTCAGAAAGCCAATGAAAGCCAGGTTTCCTTCTCCCATGTGCCATCCTCGCCACGCTTGATTAACAGGCTTATTGCAAATACCTGCAAAGAAAAATACTGTAAAAACATAGACTTTTATGACTTCAATGGATTTTTATATACACATATTGCAGTGTTTCAAAAGTACAGTTTTTGTACTTTTGGCAATATGTTTTGAAGTGCTGCAATATCTGTTCTGGTTTTGATAATAAAGATTTTTTTCAGTGTATTTCAGTTCAATATGATTCTATATGTTTCAGCAATGGGTCCTACTGGACATCAACCTTCATCACACACCTCGGCCTCTCAGGGGTCAACCAGGGGTTTTTGAGTGTGTGTGTGTGAGTATATGTGCTGGGATGTACTGAACATGTGTGCGTGTGTATGCGCATGTATGTGTGTGTTTCTTTTTTCCTGTGTATGTGTATGTCTATGTATGTGTGCAAGGATGTACTGAACGTGTGTGTGTGTGTGTGTGTGTGTGTGTTTATGTGTGTTTTTATGTTTTCCTGTGTAGGTGTGTGTGTGCGTGTGTGTGTGTGTGTGTGTGTGCATGTGTGTTTGTTCAGTAGATAAGTCCTCCAGACAAATGGTCCAGCGTTTAAGCCCCGTTGATCCTGGCCAGAGATGCCATTGCTGGCATTATTGTCTGCGGGTGCAATGAGCCGTCACCCGCGGAGACAGAGAGTCCTAAACACGTGTTAGACAAGCTGGGCATTGTCATAGCGCCCGCCCCGCCTCTCCTCAGAGTTCTAAGGCTGATTATCTCCACGGCGCTCAAGAACATCTACCCACAATTCTGTTCAGCTTTTTCCCCTCTGTCAACATCGCGGCCCTCCCACTCACACACTTCAGCTATTGGCTGCCAAACATCCATGACTGCAGGTGCTGCTTTAGTACTGTATTCTGTCTCTTATTTGTTATATTATTCATTATCATTCTTCAGGTATCTCTCCAGCTAGGATTTTATCATTTTAATCTAGTTGGTGTTGAGAATAAATGCACTGTGCTGGACATTAGGCCTTTGTAAGGACATTACCAGCAAACAGTAATGGCGAAGGAAATGCATCTATAAAATGTAAAAGAGGACAATCTAATTTGCTAAAATGCAGTTCTCACTCCGAGGTCTCTGTTTTCACACTCCAGACTTTTAGCGCAATGATTAAGAGTCCATATCATCATATATATATATATATTTTTTTTTTTTCATTTTACCAACAACCTTATAATAAACACCTGATACATTACTGCAGGTTTTATTCTGTGGGCTGACCTTGCACCAAATGTTTGTACCATTAAAACAGAACCCACAGTGTATATGATATGGTTTTCACGTTCATTCGGCCTCCTTTCTAGACTAGTTAGCATGCCTGTCTATCAAAATCCATTGTGATGCCAAAGCTAGGGATGGGTGAATCACAACGATACAGCCCACTCAGAGGGGAAGTGACAGGTAAGATCTGTGTGTGTGTCTGTGAGCTCTGGAGTGGCCGAGGGAAGGCATGAGAATACTCTACTGTAATATAACTAGAGTATAGAGGAATTACAGTACCTGGGGTATCCTGACATGTTTTTGATTCTGAACCAGAGAGATACTGTGACAGAGATTCTTGTCATGTTTTGCTTTGTATGTCGTTGATTGTCTATAGGGGAGTCCTGATCTATTCTGTCACCTTTGGCACATGGACTTCACCCCTCTCTAGGGTTATCTTTGCACTTTTTGTACCATTCATACGCACATTGCCTTGTAATTCACTCTGGATAAGAGAGTCTAACAAATGCCTTTAATGTAACATTGAGGGAGGGGGTATTTTTTGGATTCAAAGTAATCCCTTTGTCCTTTATGGAAAATGACTTTCACTGCATATGTCAGTGCGAGCTGGCCCATGTTTTTCAAAGCATCATCCACACACTTAATTTATGTATCGATGAACCATAAAGATGTTTTTTTTTGTTAATAAATTCAAATTATTCATCCAACTGCATTTCAAGCAGGAATATATGGAATAAAATATGAAGTGAAAGCATATCTATAAAACTTAAAGCACATCAGAGTAACTTTCATGCTGAGAGATATATGAATGGATGTTAAGAGTTTGAACATTCCAAGTTCCATATTGAAAAAAGATGTAGACCGAAGTTTTGTGTGTGTGTGTGTGTGTGTGTGTGAGTGTGTGTGTGTGCATGGGCTTGCACAAGCGTGTCTGTCTGCCTGTGGTCATGAATCTGCATGTTATTTCCAACGTGCTCTTTTATACTCCCAAAGATTCATCACAATAATGTTAATTCAGTATTGAACTTCAATTACAGTAATGGAGTTCAATAACATTATCTTGCTATATTATCGTTGTAATTTTCCAATGTGTGCCTTTTATTTCTGGTGAAAAACCATCGTAACACACAATCAATATCCCTATTTTAACCACAGCCGATGAGCTGATTGATCATAAAAAGTGTATTTGCAATTGCTACATGAATCATACAGTATCAGGGGTAGCCTTAATTGAAAAAAAAAAATTCACTGACTTGCTGAAACAGAAAAAGTGTTTGGGAATCGTACTTTTGATCACTCTGCTGGTTGAGGTGAGGATTTCCGTCTACAACATGACATCCATGGTCTGCACCAGGCCAGAGTGAGAAAAAAGGGTATTAATTTTGTTCTCGTGGACAGCTTTCATATTTCAGTTGAAAAATTACTCAGTTTATTCTCGGACTTAACGAAAATATTTTTATTTTGCATGCTTTTCGGCTTTCCCTTTATCATATTTCATTTGTTTCCTTTGTATTATTAAAAATGTATGTGCTCTCAAAGTGATTTTAGTTTTGCCGAGTTTAAGCCTGAATCAAACCCTCAGCCTGTTCTGTGGCCCTCTTTGCGGAGATGTTTTTGCTGGGATAACATCACTTGTATGGTAGTATAACAAATGGATCCCCCATTGTAAAAAATTAAAATATATCACTAATTCCCTTTGGAAGGGATTTATATTGCCGGCAAAGTGCACCTTAATGTAACAGTCGAAAATGGATGTAGCTTGTGTGTTCAAGCAGGAGCGAGGTTGTTTAACGGATGAAACGCAAAGGGCGAGACCGGGGTCGAGACTGTGTTCTGTCTGATAGTTTTCCCATCACTGGGTGGGGTGGGGGGATCAGGGGTGTGGGGGGTGGGTTTGTACCTGCAACTTTGACATAAACCTGACATCCTGGCCACCTTAAGTGCTGGCCCACAACTCCCTTGGTTTACATGAGCAATGAGCCCGCTGGGGTTTGCCACTCAAACCCATTAGAGCACTCCGCGGTGTAAAAATTGCATGACGTGATAAATCTTTCAATAAGGCCGTTTGAATCTGTGCACGCAGAGAGGTTAGGTTCTGGACCTGCCTGTATCAGACGCGAAGCCGCTTTACAAGGCTCAACATTTATTTAAGAGGGGGTGAACACAAACAGCACCACCACCACCATCGTCCACAGAGGCCTTGTTACTCCGACATAACACCAACTCCTCTTCAAACGCTCTGGGTGGATGTATTTTTCAGAAGGCTGAGGAATTGATCTGATGTTTCCCTGCTGTATTCAAAGGGTGCCCATCTCCCAAATTGCGGCAGGGGGGTGGGTGGATTTGGTAAGTTATTGTCACTCCAGACATAAGACAGTTCTGTGTAGGGGAAGACTGACAGATATGTGCTATGGGTACCTCCTAGACCTTTCACAAGACAAACAAATAACGATCAAGAATTCTCTGTATTTTTTTTCACAATTCTCTGTATTACCTTTTTTTGTGGGGGGCTGGTCATGATTCTCTTTGCATGTCATTGATTGTCTATAGGGGAGTCTTGATCTATTCAGTCACCTTTGGCACTTAAGACTTCACCCCTCACTAGGGTTATCTTTGCACTTTTTGTGCCATTCATGATGGTACCAATCTGATGTCTCCCTGCTGTATTCAAAGGGTGCCCATCTCCTGCATTGTGGCAGTGGGGGTAGGTGGATTTGTTAACAAGTTATTATTAAGTTATTATCAGTTCATATGTCTGTAAAAAAACATCAACATCATCCACAGATGTTTTTCTGATAGGTTATAAAAAAGAAATATTTACTACAGGATAGCATCAGGGCTCACAAAACTAAAGAATTAAAAATAATAAAATATTCATGTTAAAATTATACAACTGGATATACATTATTGCGTAACAGTGGTATAACGCAACAGTTTCTGCAGATTTTTAAGCAGAATGAAAGAGAAAGGAACCTCGGCATAACCTCAAAAAGAAAGAGAAATAAAAAACACAGCAAAAGATCAAAAAAAAAATAGTTTAAAAGATCAGATATTCAGCGGTTGTTTACAAAACTAACATTTTCCCACATAGCACTGACTGGAATCTGAAGATAACCAGACAACCTTTGGTTTCCCAATTACACCACAGAGAGTGTACAGCACTGTGTCCTGTAGGGCAGCCAGCTGCTCTTCCATGTTTTTGGGAGGGGGAGGGGGGGCTCAGAAGATAGAGAATCTGTTTTTTGTTGGGGTGGGGGAAAGTCAGAACAAAGCGCTCTCTGCCGGAACTGTTGAAGGACAGGGGGAGGGGCATGAGAACAAGAAACTCGATCCTCACCACAAGGGCAAATGACCTGACCCTGGTGACAAATTGATAAGAGCCTCTATCTTTAGACGAGAGGCCATCTCAGCAGGCAGTATCAAAACCCCTGGCACAGAACTAGTCATGACCTCACGTCACAGATCTGGCTGAAACAAGCTGAACTAAGGAACAATTCAGAGTTTGGATTTTGCTTCCTTCTCAGTTCTTTGATCATAAGAACTTGATAACATATAGCAACAAGAGCAGGCTGTTCAGCTCAGCTAGACTCATCATTCACCTGCAGTCAAACCAACCATGCATTTAAGTGGCACCACAATAATTGCAAAGCAATGCAAAACTGTGCTTGTACTGTTTCTTTCCATAGATAACGACTGCCAGCTGGAGCAAACTTTTCCATATCTACAAATTGGACTATTTTTTTTTGATGTTTAGCAGCAAAATACATATTTTAAACAAATACATGTTGACCAGACAGCGACATTTCTTTCTTTTGTGGCTGTGTTGCAGCTCTAATTCTATTTATCACTTGGTTGTAGACATACAAATATATACGTTTAGAATCCATGTATATATGCATGCATTGTTTGGATACACATTTCCTTCTAAGAAGTGACTAAGATAAATTGTTCCCGCTCCATGGCCTTACTTTACCTTGATTCTGTAAGCCTGCTGTCAGTAAGACATTCTGTTCAGCTATTCCACTTGTCCACAAGATCATTGATTAAATACAAAGGGTTCTTTTAGAGTGTGCAAAATTCCGTCACGATTACTCTCCTGCAAATACAAAGGGTTTTCTCTAGAATGAAAAACATTCAGTCAGGACGACACTCTTGCTTTGGTTCAGAAACATTCTTTTAACCGCCCGTGAATCTCAGTGAAGACAAACCTCTTATGGTCAAGGTTATAGAGTCTGAATAACGGGAAGAAATTTCATACCTGCCTAAGATTGTGCTGCACCTCTGTCACAATTCCATTTGTCAGAACCCCCAACTCCTCTCACCTGCCTGGTGACTACCTTGGAAATCACCCAGGATGCTTGAGATCAATAGTATTTATTATTAAAGCTTATACCTTGTTGCCCATGGTTATATCCTAACCTAATCCCTTATGAGGTACATGTTGAAGCTGTTCACTCTTCAGCATTCTTTATGTACACAGACTTAAGAATGCAGGAGTTTAAAATGTCTGATAAATCCTGTTGATCTTAGTTTTTCAAAATGGCCGACACTACAGGGTATATCAGCCACGGTCACAGCGTAGGACTGCTGGCTTCAGCCAACATGGGCAAGCTTTCCACAGTACTATAAACAGAGACAGTAGGCAAGATTCAGTTCAACATTTTTCCTTAACTTTTGCTTACAATTTTAATAAGAGTTTTATTGTTTTTTTCTATGAGAGAAGTTCAGTGAGTTTATTTTCATGATTGCTGAACTCGTCAAACTATGATGGTGAAGACAAACACTTCCTTGCACGTAATTATGAGGGAAAGTTAAGCACAAACGTTGATTCAATCTTAGCCTTATGTAGCAGATGAGAATTTTTTTTTTTATGCTTAATATTCTGTATTTTCTGTATCTTCACTCCTCCATCAATCTTATTGTTTAAACCTGTTCTACGGTTATAGGGAGTACCTGCAGCGAAATCGTAAAATTTGTCCAAAGACATCACTTGTAAGTTTTGCAACATGTGGCGTAGCTTGCGTATCTCTCCTCAGTCTGTATTGAACCTGACCGAGAGAGGTACGTTTTAGAGCGCTCCAATATGTAGGATAATGTAGCGATTAGAAAACTTGAACAATTATTTACACGTATAAAAAATGATTGCTGTTCATTCTGTCAATACAGTGATGAAAACCAGTCAATTAGTTCATAGTTTATTGTAGTAGTTCATTGGAACAGGAGTTCATTGAAGTGAATGAAAAATTCTCACCTCTGTATAATTCAAGTTTATAAACAGCATAGCTACTTCACATCTGTAAAATATGCAAAATTGTACCTCGTTGTAAGGTAAGAAATCGTTTTAGGAGGAAGTCAGGAAATTATAATTAAACTTTTCCTGTCAAAGTACCAATACTTTGACTGTCATGTCCATTTTTGAAATTGGATCATTGTGTTTTCAAAACGAAGGAATGTGATATAAAGCTGAAAAACATCAGGATTAGTCAGAGGGCCTTTAACCAGGTGACAGACCTTTAAACAGTTACACTCTATAGGCATTCTGTATACATCACCCATCCGGAAGCAGTGGCCCAGCAATGGCCTACGATTGGTTCAGCCGCCATCCCGATACCGTTTGGACCCTGGCACAACAGTGGTCGCCACGGTGAGGATCTGTGGTTAGGGAAGCCAAAATGGCCAGTGAATGTTTCCACCGCTGGAGGACTGCTGTAGTGTCAATTTGCTGAATGCCACCACGGTGACAGCTGTTGCTGATGGTGTTCACTCACTGGGTTGTTGTCGTTTTCCCTTTTTAGGTATATTGAGCAACATTCATTAACTCTGCATAGCTGCCAGTCTCACTGTGCTATCCACTATCCACAGAAGATGTCCAAGCCCTCAGCATGAAACCTGGCAAATTATAAAATTAGACTTTCAAATGGCTAGTTATGCATGGCCTGTGATGCAAATGCCTGGTATCTGTGCATCTTTTCTGTTTATTTATTAAAGTTTTTTTTACATAAGGATTGATGTGCAAATTCACCCACCATATACAATTTCAGTACAAAAAGCTGAGGATGTTATTTCATTTTCATTGACTATACGCTGTGTCAGAATAATAGAAAAAGTTATGCTAATGGCCATAATATTAACTTACCACACATAATATGTTCAGAGGGGAGAAAACTAGAGCACTTCGCTCAGTGTTGCGATGTCTTGTCTTTTTATAACTTGTTTTCTGTCGATCAAGAAGTAACACCACCAGATAATCTCATTTGCTCCTTCTTCCTCTTCCCCCTTTTTTTTCAAAAACAGAAAAAGCCTAATTCAAACAGTACATAGCAATCAATACTTAAACGCTTTAAGGCCTTCTTCTTCTCCCCAGCAAAAGTTAAATGCGATGAAGAAGAAGGTAAAAAAATCATCAGAAATGCACTTAGTACACTTCTTACAAGTCAATCAGTTTCAGTCTGTCAAAGATTCTTGTTCTGTAATGGAATTTAAACCCAAGGACTGCACAGGCAGTACTTACTAAAGGCCTCCTTCAATATTCAACATTCCAGGAAAGAGAGAAACGTAATGCTTTGTGTCTGTAGTTGTCACCATTAAGTGCATAACTACATATGTTACTGTATGAAAGTACATCGCCTTAAGCTTTCACCCCCTAATCTCTGTATTGACATTTCTTTTACTTACAGCACTAATGGACAGGTAGGCTGTGTGAAAACAATGTGATTGACGTGTAAGGACTGGATAAAAATGATATGCTTTTAAGTAAATGTATACTTTCCTGTTAACTAGTGTCATGACTTGTACCTGTATGCAACATTACCTTGAGCAGCTCAGCTGCAAACTTTCCCATCAAAACATACTTCAACTTGCTTCTTGAAAGCGTTCTCTCAGAAGATGGAAATATCTCTGAAATCCCTGGCTATCTTTGAATTCTTTGGTTTCTTGAGAAAAGGAGATACTTTTCAATCTCAACAATGTAAAGATAGACACAACAAAGACAGTGTACAAGGCAGTATACACAACATAGACGTGAAATATGGCTGACGTATATTCATCTCATAAAATTCTGCAATATCGTCATCCACAACACATTTCTGGCATGAATGGGTCCCACATTTAGAAGACCTGAAATAGGTGGCCTGAAGCAGGCTGCTGAAATGCCAGTTTCATGCATGCACTCTCTGCAGTCAGCTTTGCTTGCGATGTAAACTCTTCTACAGTCAGCTTCAGTACGATGCAGAGTTCTCTACAGTCATCTTCATTACCATGTAAAACCACCCTTACAGTCACTTCCATGATGCAAAGTGGTCTCAGCTGTCAGCTTTTATGGTCAGATACACTACCATGCAAAACACTGTACAATCAGCTTCACTGTCATACAATGTCATCTACAGTCATCTTCACCCCACACATAAATGCTTGTACGGTCAGTTTCACTACCATGCAAAATCTTCTACATTTAGTTTCACCCCAAAGCAAAACTCTCCACAGTCAGCATCCTTACCATCCAAAGTACTCAACAGTCAGCTCACTAACATGAAAACTCCTCCACAGGTAGCTATACTACCAAGCAAAGTTGTCTCGAGTCCGCCTCACCAGGGCTTCTTCTCTGCGGGTGGGCAAAAGCAGCATTTCAAGGCCCTAACAGAAGAAGGGGCGGGTAATATCCAGCCCTTAAGCCTGGAAGACCTGGTGTGGCAGAGTTGAGCAGTGAAAGTTATCCTGTGAGCCTCCGCTACAGACTGTGACATCACCCCTGGTGAAGCAACACAGGTGTGATTAGCCGCTCTGGCTGCTGACCTGCGTCCTCAGATCAGCAGGCTAATCGCATCTCTTCTTGTGCAGCGTTGCTGGCTAAGTCACAGTTAGAACCCTGCAGACCTACCCATGATGCACTTCTAACCTGCTGCACACAACATGAGAGGAGGATGAGAGCTGGTGTTTGTATTGTTTTAGGATCTTTGCATTTGGCTGGATGGCACAAAGAAGCAGGCAATGTAAAGTTGATTGTGGAAGCTGGCGTTATCCTGCTACGCCAGTGTGTGGATGGGTCCCTGAGTTTGTGTCCTCTTACGGCCTTGTTCCAGAGTTTGGATGGACCCCACAGTCTGCATCCTGTTAAAGCACTTATCAAGAATAGCTCATGAATAAAGTTTTTAAGTAAGGAGAAAATTAAATAAAATAACAAAATTTAAAGAGAAAAAATAAAGAGCTCTCATACAATGCAATGATATATTAATAAAGCCCAGTCTCAGTTGGATATGGGTATTCATGGAATTATAGATAGTGCTTTCTGGTAAATATAATAGGGCAGGTAATGTATAATTCATTTTGATAAGTTGGACATGGTATGATAAAAGTTAATTATGCAGGCGTAGAGAGCAACGAGTCAGACATCAGTCAGTCAAATACTGGTGCGCTCCTACAAAGAGATATCACAGACTATGTCACAATGCTGCAGAGGAAGAGCGCTGAACTATAAGAGATGGATGAAAAAGATACGGAACGAGGCTTGTACAAATGCCAAAAAAGAAATGCGTTCTCTGATAGAAGGAAAAAGTGTGACCTTGGATTAACTACAGCGGTTAACAACAAAGAAAGAACCAGAATGTATGCCCTTCTGTGCTTTTGTCAGCAGATGAAATACTGGAGTTTTCATCTATAAAAACTTATGATTTTTTGTGTTCTACATCAAGTGGTCTTGACTTTATTATTTTATTGATATGAATAATGATGGTGGAGAGAACACCTGTGCAGCACCGAGGGGCAGTCCTTTGCATACACTTTTTTTTTTTACACAGTGAAATGTTGGCAGAGGAATCATACCATGTCATAACATTATATTCATTACATTCATCAGATGGAATATTTAAAAAAAAAGGTATGAAATTCGAATGGCCTCTGCGTGGCACTGCAGGGGTGACGAGGCCAGGCATGGCCCAGCCCGGTGTGCTTCCTAATAGGACTGAGATGGTCTTGGTTTGGATGGGGGCTCAGTTAATCCTGCTGAATGAAATGTCTAATTTTATACAACATCAGACATATTAAAAATCAGGACTAGACACCGGGCTGCTAACCTACAGTCAAAGTACCTCATTTGATGAGCAGAATATAGCTTGGAATATTGACCTTATTAACACGATCACCGATAATGAAGGCTATTGCTGCATATGAACTTATTACCGGTGGGCAAACAAGTGTCCTTTGTCCATCAGGCCATGGCCATGCTCTCAGGAGAACTAATTAACTCCATATGGCTGTTTGTACAATAAAAAAATAATGTGAATTTAAGGTGGTGGGGGTGGCCTTATCATTTTGTATCAAATCTGTATATGAATTCTGAATTCGGTTAATCCTTCTTCATTACACGGGCTTATTGACTGTTACAACCAACAGCAGCTGAACAGCAAGCGTAATTGTTTAGCTTATGATTGTTTACTGGACTGAATCACATGGATTTTCAAATCAAACATCCTTTTTTTTTTTGTAAAACCAAGATGATATACAAGGTTCCCATTAATAAAGGACTACCAAAAATGTTCAATTCTAAAAAAGGTTCATGTTTGAATATGTATTTTTATGCTAAGCTCAAGGAAAGCAGTTTTAGTTGCACAGACCAAACTCTAAACCAAGTCCAACATGCTTTTTAAAAACTGATTTATAAATCTTTAATGCGAACAAGATTTCCCCAGGTTTTAGTCTTTCACAGCAGCACCCTGGGGTTTGGATAGCACAGAGCAGCGTGTGATTTTCTCCACGCACGCGGAAACACATTCATGCGCGCATTACCAAGTACATCGCGGTACTGTGGATTTTCCCCCTTATTGTGGCTACGCACTTATAAATATGCAGTTCTGGGACTTCGGACAGAGGTCATGAAATATGAGAGCGATGAATGCAAATCATAACCCAGCATCCAAACTTGTGGCGCTTTCTTGTGGCAAAACAGATTGTCCCGTTCGAGACGTCTTGGGAACCAGGTGTGAGCTTCTCGAGCTTCTCAGGCGAGCGAGAATCGTTCCAGTCAGAACAGCTGCAGTAATTGTTGCCAGAAGGATGTTGCAGGCAACAAAGAGTTCTGGGGTGACTCTAAAGAACGCTTCGTACCCTAATTACTCTGAAATGTCAGAAGGCCGAATCAAATTAAAATACAGGCTTATATGCCATGCAGTGGAGGAACTACTCTACAAAATAAATGTATAATTTGTTTATTTTATGTTATATATGTATAATTTTTTTATTCTATATTAATTATTTATTGTTGAATTGTATTTGCTGATGCTCTGAATCACATACATAAATGTACATTATTTAATTGAAGAGGGCTGTATCTTAGCAAGCATAATCATGTAATTTAGTCATCTCTAAAAATGGTTATAAACCACAAAGGGGCTGCGGCTGCAGCAGCAGATGATGTCACATAACTAAACACGGTGACATTTGGAGCTGCATACTCCCTGGTCATTCAGTGATATGCTCAACAGCCACATTTAAATTCCCCGTCACCCGAACAGAATGAAAACAAATTATAAGAAAGAATCATCGTCATCACCAGTCTCCCAAGCTGACCTAGGGCAAAACTGAACCCACAGACAAGATGAGTCAAACACAGTATGATAAGACCCAGCATACAAAAGCACAATGAAATGATATACATAAGCCAAAAACAAACAAGCAAAAACAAACAAGCAAACAAAGCCCCCTCAAATGTCACACTAGGTTGCTGGATGACCATGTATGAAGAAAAAGTTTTCATAATCGTATAGTATGAATGTGCAACTTTTTCCATCTTTAAAAAAAATGCATGTGAAGATGATATGGATGGAAAAAAAGAATGAACAAAAGGAACAAAAAAAAACAACCACATGGTTGGATTCTAAGTTTTAAGTGCCCTGTTTTGGGCTGTTTTAAAGGTTTATTGACATTGCTTCATACCTGTGTTGCTCATTTCAACCAGCCTGCCAAGCCCACGATCAGACCATCCTTTTGGAGGAAGGTGAGTCATTCCGTGACATTTAAAGTTTCAGTTTGTGGCAAATACATCATTACTCTTTATCAAATACGCCTCAAAACTGCGAACACAGTTTCACAATAGACGCAGTAATTTGCAGTTTCTAATGGCTATGCCAGTAAATTCCTCTGTGGGTGCTCATTTACTCATAAAAATGCAACTCACAGACACACGGATTTGGTTTATATTCAGGTGTTTTTGAGTTCTGAATATCCTGCTCTACCTACAAATGGATGACATCTTGCGATTCACTTGTTATCAGAGAGATATTAACTGAACGTCCTCCAAATCCATGTAAAGTACTTCATAAGCCATGCCAAATTCCTCAAAGGTTATCCACTTTTATCTAAAGAGACACCAGTCTTACAGACTCTGTGACTGATGGTTTAAAGATCACATGGTGAACATCTTCAGTGAAACTCTAACATCATTAACATGACACGAGTCACATGGGCATGATACTAAACCTCTTGGATTAACTGGAATACAGTAACTAGCTCTGATATAGAGGCATGTATATATATATATATATATATATATATATATATATATATATATATATATATATGCATGCATGTATTCATGCATGATTGCATTTATGTATGGGGTAAAAGAAAGAAAACCAAATACCAAAAAGGATAATTTACTGAACTAGGCCACACCATACTCTCAGGGAAAGTGCCTGGCTCCCTGGAAGAAACCCTGACAGCAGCAATGTACCCACAGCAAGAGATTCACATACTTTAATTGTGTTCCACATTTCTGTTAGAGTAACACACGCTGCAGAACAAACAGCAAAATGGAGTAACTGACACACACACACACACACACACACACACACACACACACACACACACACACACACACACACACACACACACACACACACATCTCTATCAATGAAATGATGTACACTAAGGCTAACATAAGTAAACAACATACAAACCACAGTCAAATATCGCACAGGGTTGCTGGGAGGCCTGTGTCTGTACGGAGGCTAAGGCTGCATTCCAATACTTTTTCTTGTCTCCTCCTTTCCTCCACTCGTTTCCTCCCCTCCTTTCCTACCCTGGAAGTATGCCGGAAATATGGGGAGGAAAGGAGGGGAGGAAACAAGTGGAGGAAAGGAGGAGATGAATCGAAAATTGGAACAGCTAATCCAATTCGCCCGTCATCAAAGTTGACGTCGGCTATTGATGAAGTAATAATTTCGACTGACTCTGAGGATACCAAAGCCAGTCAAAATATTCTGTGGGATGGTCTTTTAACCTGACTAGTCGTGAGCACAATAATGTCTCCCAGAAATGTGAAAAGACTTCTGTGGTAGGATACATCGATGTATCCTTCGATCGGAGGAAAGGAGGAGACAAGAAAGGAGGAAAGGAGGGCGAGATTTTGTTTTGGAACAGTGGAGGGAAGGAGGACACATAATCAGATTCCGGGGCATGGAGGAAAGGAGGGGAGGAAAGGAGGAGACAAATTTGAGTATTGGAGCGCAGTCTAATTGTAGTGGTCAGCTCCAAGCTGTCACCCAGGGAGGGAAGGATTTCTTCCCTGGGAACCTCTGTGTCACAGAGCTCTACGGTGACTCCTATTGGTCAGCTGTGCACCTGCAGTCTAAATGTGCATTGAAATGCACTGCACATGAGGTTTCTTTCAGCTGTGTTTGTGAAATCTCAACCTGTAGTGTGAAAATGTAATGGATGGGATGGAGTGGGAAAAAGCGCTACAACTTCACACAGCAAAAACCTCCCCATTTTTCTACAATCCATTTTTCCGTATCTCCAGCAAAACCCCTAGCACAGACTGTCTCCCATTTAAAATCAAAATGGCATTTACAATCAATAAAATTACTGCACTCAAAGCAGCTACACCCTGATGCCATTCTCTCCTCGAGAAAGCCTGAAACTCAAGGCAGGGGAAAACAGCCATGTAGAGATGGAAACTGGAAATGGTCTGGCCAGGCTAAACCACACTAAATTAACCAAATAACCTGCTCATCTGGGAGATCACATGCACTATATCTCCTTAAAAGCCCACTGGAATATATTGTTACATTCCTACTCCCACCAAGAGTGAGTGTCCTGCTGGATGGTAACAAAAACTAAACAGCTACTATATTTGGAGGGGTGGGAGGAAGGGGTTCTAAAAGACACTGTCCAAAAAGTTCAAATCCCACCTCCAGGGAAATTTGGGGGTCACGAGTCTCTGGTGCCGTTGTTTTAGGGGTCAGGGGCTGAAAAGTTTGGGAACCCAGCTTTACACAACTAAACATTATCCCGATTTGCTGTCCTATTGCACAGAAAAAAAATGTTCTTAAATAAACTAAAGTAAAATGCACAAATGCAGACCAGAGTCAATATACCTACGGTCTCAGCTGGGACTGAGCAATACCAAATTACCAGAAGCAAAGCTCATAACCCCACTGCCCTTAATTCCCCACTGGACTCACCCTGCACACAGACATGCCTACACCCTGTGGCTGATTAGCCGCAGGAGGTCCAATTTACTCAACTCAGCCTGTCAACCAACTGAGGAGGCTCCACCCACCAGCCTCAGCACTAAAACCTGAATGGACTTCTGGAATGGAAAGTAAGGTTCCATCTACAGCAGGGGGCGGGCAACCCTGGTCCTTGAGTACCAGTTGTCTTTTCGGGATTTTGTTCTGCCCGAGTTCTCGAGTAGAGTTTGAGTAATTATGAAGTGCCTAATCCTGAATGGTGAAGCTCCTCTTCCAGCTCCAGCACATGGTCAACAGCAGTCATTAAAGCCTGATAATTAACTCTGTCTGTTAATTAACCCCTGTCTGATTACACTGTCAGGGGTTTGGCTGGAGTGAAAACCAGAAATGTCTCTTGCACTCATGGACCAGGTTGCCCACCCCTGATCTACAGCCACCCATAACAACATGCCACATGGCCAGTCTTCCTGAGGAGGAAACCAGAAAATGTACTTTGTTGGCGAAACACACTCATACTTTCACAAAAAAAGAAATTCAATTTTCAGACTTGGATCATTGTGCGACACCATTTTCAAAGAAGAGGAGCGGATAACATGTCAGGATTAGTCATCTGGGCTTTCAATAGCTATGCATTATATAATACAGGATTAATGAACACCTTGCGTTCCAACTTGGGGAAAAATACACCGCTTTAGGAATCCAAATTTCATTGGCTGCATGACACCAACCAACTTCCATTTTGGAACACAGCATTGGCCACCTAAGTCGCTGTCAGTTATTTAAAATGCTTGGGCAGTGATAACATTCCTACAGATTTTTAAAGAAACTTTATTTATAAAAGAAAAAAAAACAACACAATTTGCTATTGCAGATACCCTGAGCTGGAGGGTTTCAGCAGACACTGCTAACTGCTCACTGGTGCCCCTGTCGGTTGAGTGTACAAGCCTACCAGCTTTAACAAAATAATTTCCGCAGTTTAGCAAATGGACTCAAGTGGAAAGTAAGCAGTCTGGGGACCACACACAAGTGTGCCACTGTGTACAGACCCATGATTTTAAGTATGCAAGTTGAGGGGGGATTCAGTGTTTGTAGTGATCAGGATAATATCCAACTGACAAAAGTGAGATTGTTGCCCATGGAACCTTACAATTCAGCATTCACCCAAAACAAAAAAACACTTATTCTGTTTCTCCTAATGTGGTGATCAGAGGTCTCAGGTTTATCATTTACCTCTGATGTCTGTATTGAAGCTAATAAAAGTCTCAGCAGTACCTTTTTTCCACTTGAGAAATATAGGCCAGCTTAGACATGTTATGTCTGAGTGTCACAATAAAACATTCACACATTTGTCTCATTAAAATGGAACAATCGCTCTGTTTTGCTGACAGCCCGCTTCAACAGAGACTCAATCTTAAATTCTGCATGGATCTTGAGCAAATGAGGAACACATTAAAGCTTTAGCTCCACCTCATTGGCGGCTGATAAAATTCAGAGCGATTTTAAAGCACTGTCTCGAACAAAGGACAGGAGCTTAGGTCAGAAGTGTGTGTCGACAGGTGCTCTTCGGCAAACAGATTTGCTCAGTTTGAGGAGAAAAACGGGAAGGAATACTTTGCTCCAGTGAATTGACAATTGACACATAAAGTAAAAGGCAAGACGCTCAAAGAAGTCCAAGAAAATCTGTCTGTTAGTGAAAATGTAAAGCTCTTTATTTTACGTGGTTAGGATGTTAACAACAGAGTGCCTTAGACATTTTGGGAGTGCCTTCATGTCATATCGTACTAATGCAGCTTTTCAACGTCTGAGCATGCTTGTGCTTACAGCATGATATCCCTTGTAACCCTAACATTACAGTTATTTTAGATTTTATCCAAAGTCACAGTCGGTTAGACTAAGCAGGCACCGATGTTTCGCTTGAGGGCCCAATAGTTACACAGATCTTATTGTGGATAGATTGGGGTTTTAAGCGCCAACCTTCTGGGTCCCAAGGTTGGCTACAAGCGGCCCCCTAAACATAAACCATACCCATACCCATTCATCCAATCAGAGAGGTTAAATGTACTACCTTAATCAACAATGGAAAATCCAATCAGGTGGCACAGCTATATTTAATATGTTCCAGAGTGTCAGAACTACCATCTACAGTTTGGAAACAAAAAAATAAGACTGTTGTAGTACCTATTAGCCAGGACAAAAATAAAATCTATTCCACAGTGAAATCATTGCTGAAAGAGTCAGATAAAGCCGTTGACTACTTCTTGGCAAGACCCCTTGATCATATATCATATGAAATTAGACAAGACCAAGCCAGCTCCACCCTTAGCTGATCCCCTGGATGTGCCCGTCCATCACAAAACGCCCGTGTTATAGCCAACAGAGTCCACTTGGCTAAACTGGAGCATAGCTCATTCATCTCATAATACAGGTCAAAGATAGCAAACCTCCTATGGCTAATCTCAAGAAAGAGCCTGGAATTTACAATATGGCTTCTCTCCAGTAATTCACCTCAGCCAATCTCTGGTTCAACCCTCTGCCAACTGTCAATCTCTGAAAATGGTTATGAGAGATGGGAGTACTCTGATCAAGAGAAGCCAGCTCTGTGTGTGTGTGTGTGTGTGTGTGTGTGTGTGTTTTCCCCTCTCTTCTGTGAGCCCTAAGCTGTGCTCTCATAGATTGATGCTAACTGTTGCACTCATATATTAAAATGATGCCAGCCATGGCCCTCATAGTTGGAGATGATGCTGATTGGTGCTCTCATATATTAAAATAATGCTAATAGGTGCATTCCAAGATTAAGTTGACACTAACCAGCCTGCTTATATATTATAATGATCCTGATCAGCACAGTCATACATTAAACCCAGGGACAGTGCTTCTGTTTGCTCTCTGATTTCTCTCACGTGGTCATCCTTGCCTCTGCCCACAGGTTCTGCAGCCTGGGAGTCAGCGCTGACCACCTCTATGTGCTCATGTCCACGCTCGCATTCTCATCATGTGAACACTCATGACATTATCACCACATGCACACTCATCGTGTTATCACGCACATGACCTTTTCTCACCGCGTGCACACTCTTGAAGGTACGTACTCTCTTGATCGTGAGCATTCTCTTGTGATCACGTGCGCACATGTTATAACAATGTGCACACTCTTGTGATCACAAGCACGCATGTGTTGTGGTTATTGTGCATGCCTGTGTCATCACATGCACACATGTTGTAATAATGTGCACACTCTTGTGAGCACGTGCACATTATGTGTTGAGGCTATGCGTGTGCTCTAGTGATCATGTGCACACTTTTTTGTGACCATGTGCAATCTCTTGATGTCATTACATACACTCCCTTTTGTGACCATGTGATCACATCTCTTGATGACCATTACACCTCCCACTCCCATGAATCCATATGACCATGGGCACACTCCCATTGTGATCCTTGAATGCTTTGTGATCACATGAACCCTATGGCTATGACCATGTGCACACTCCCATTGTGATCACATGAATGCTTTGGCTATGACCATGTGCACACTCCCATTGTGATCTCATGAATGCTTTGGCTATGACCATGTGCACACTCCCATTGTGATCACATGAATGCTTTGGCTATGACCATGTGCACACTCCCATTGTGATCCTTGAATTGTGATGATCCCATGCATGCTTTGGCTATGACCATGTGCACTCTCCCATATGACCATGTGCACACTCCCATTGTGATCTCATGCACGCTTTGGCTATGACCATGTGCACACTCCCATTGTGATGTCATGCATGCTTGTGGAGTGATCACTGTGGTTCAGTCCAGACCAGTCGGGCTGGATCAGTCCCTCTCCAGGGGAGGTGCAGGGAGGAGCTCCTCCATAAAGAGGAGGAGGAGAAGGGGATATGGGGAGAGGGGTGGTGCCTCATAATCAGCTCCTTTGGTGTTTTCCTCCAGGGCCATTTGAACTAACCTCTTCAAAGGACTGAGCCTCTGAATTAGCCATTTACTGCGGTGTCTCTTTTCTCTTAATCATCTTCACCCATTAGTCCTGCAGGCTGGCTGAAACCCTGTTATGGGTCTTATACACGACATGTCCGCTGTTTGTTTCATCCTAATTTGACTTTCATTCCCTTATTCTGCTGCCTCAGTTGTTTAAAAAAAAACAAGACAGCATTGCTTTATACTTCTAGTTTACCTTAATCAATTGTTTTTTTGTACTGTTTTGGATGTGTGTGTGTGTGTGTGTGTGTGTGTGTGTGTGTGTGTGTGTGTGGAGGGGGTTTTATTGTATCATCCTCTCACCCCCCTCTGGGTATCTGTATCATTCTTTATCACTCCATGACTTGTCAGTACCAGGGCTCTGTGATGATGCCTTTTTGAAAGGTGTTACTGGGGGAACAGTTCTACACTCGGCTCTGTGTCCTTAAAAGGCCTTTTTTTTGGGGGGGAAGAGGGGCCTTTGGTTGGGGGGTTGGTGAGTCAGCCTCATTAAATCAGGGCTGGAATTACTCCCGGCTTATAGGAAAAGCATTCAGAACCTTCAGTCCAGCACAGTCACAGCAGTCTGTATGAAAGGGGGGTGCTGTGATGATCTCAATGATGCACACTGGCTCAAATACATGTATTTCAAATGAATGTGTTTATACATATATTTATTACATTTATTACAAGCAATATTGGTTTCTCACTTCTTTGTTGAGGAGTTTTGGTCACTGAAAAGTTTAGCATTCGCATTTTAGTCAGGAATGTAAACACCTCATGAATAAGTGTGTTTGTAAACTGAGAGCTCAATGGTGGAGGCTTGGGTTGTTTTGCAGATGGTACAAAGGTATATTCAGCCCTGGCCTTGCCTCTTTGCTGTCGTTGTATGGCTTCGTATTAAAGTCTATGTTGAGCTGAACGTGTTAATAGCCATGGTGTGGATGAAAGATTTTTTTAAAACTCCTTTTCAAAAGGTATTTGAAAGGAAGCAGTCGTCCACTTGGCGAGTTGATGAAGTTTTTCTAAGTGTACTTCTACTGTGTGGTCATTGAAATGAAGTACCATGGAAGTCTGAAATACCCGCATACCTCCGGCTATATTATACCCTGGGTATGGCGGACGCATACTGGGAATAACATCGCTCTAAGTATAAAAGCATCTGCGTGACACAGAGACTTTTTCGAGGCTAAAAAAGCCTGGCCTCTGTTGGAGAAGAATGAGACCTTAAGAAAAGGCGCCTTACTCACGAGCACAGGTAGACTCAGGGGCCGCTGAGCACTGGCTGCCAGGGAGCTGGAAATAGGAAACCTGAACTGAAAAGATGTGGCTCATTCATCCAGCCATTCATTAAACTGGCTCTGCCCAATCTAGGGTCACAGGAGGGGACTGGAACCTGGAGCTGGAACCTGCCCCAACATGCCATATTCCACTTGAGATATTCCCTTGCAATGTGCATTCTACATGCAGGAATACACGCAAGTGGGGACACAAGAAGTGCTTTGCGAACATTATGTTCTGAGCAGGATGTGGACCGTATTTGGTATATTGTTGCACGTGTAAAGAACATAGTCACTAGTCACACATAGTCTCACATAGGCAGTGATCAAAGGGCCAAGATTCTGTCAACTGTGGGCCAAATTTGCCCCCCCAGTCAGCTGGTTGAACACTCTTTCTCTGGATGAGTGTAAAGTGATGAGTGTAGATGGGCCCGAATGCTCAGTTCTGATCGTGAAATATTTGCATTCCATTCTTATGGACTCCTGAAGGAGAAACACCCAGCAATATTGGCCACTTTCTCTTGTGCTGCTTGCCCCCTCTCTGAAACCTCTTACACAGGCTGCCAGACAAAGCTGTGTTATTAGACCCCATTAAAGGCAGAGCTATCAGAGCCATTTGTGTTAAAAGTTCCTGCTAATCACATTTCAGTCAGGTCTGAATGCATTGACATCATTAAGAAAAACTCAGACTCTTTCACTGGTGCTAAAATTATCAGGTCAGCTCATTTGAAGGTATATTATAATGCTTGTCAATGTGTCTGCTCAGAAATTTCAGTTTGAGTTGGAACAACCTTTGGGTTAACATATTTGGGTATGGGAATTTATCCTAATCTTGCTTCTATCTGTGAACACTACTGCTGTTGATCCTATCAGGAATTTTTGTGGCAGGTTTCAGTGAATTTGGTGATGTACGCTCTCAACAAGAGAGGAACAGTTAACCTACATTTTGGTTCTCTGGAGAACAAATGTGTTAATTTGTTCTTTCAAAGACACGGTAATGGTTTTTGATGGTACCGTTCTGTACCCTCTCTTCACAGAGAAAGAGACTAAAGATACAACTAAAGATGTACCTTTGTGGGCCTCTACTTCAGTGACAATCATTCATACCCCTGTAGGTATGCCATCATACTTTTTAAAGATTGTTCATGTCTGCATTTCTGTGTCTAATGAAGACCCTTTTAGGCTCTTTTTTGTATCGGTTTACTTGTATACTACTACTGAATTCTTACTTATATATAGTGTAATAACATATATATAAGCACATTATATAAACATATATATAACATATATAAGCACAGTTTTGCGTATATAAATGTGTGTATAAATACCGGAATGGACTCCACAGGGTCTCTGAATCGATTGGAGGTATCCCGCTAGCCTTGCAAAGAGGCAGGTGCCAGCCTGGGCTGAGTTATAAATCAATCCAAGACCATATTTAGAAAACAATTATCTCTCCATTATGCCAGGTTTAATCTGGACTCTCCTGTGAGGAGCGATGCAATACCTTCCTGTTACCACAAATTATTCTATAAGCTGTGTGTAAATATACACAGAAAGAAATACAGCACTCCATGCCTGAGCACCATTAATATCAATGACAAAAATCACAGGAGGTGGGCCTTGTCTACCGAGTGCATGTTTTCCTGGAATTCTTTTCGTATTTATTTGGGTTTTGAATTTGCATAAATATGTAACTCTTGGACAGAGTATTTTTAGAGCTTTGGCTGCCCAATACACTTTTCCTTCAGCTGAAAAGCTGAAAGCACAACCTGACAATGGCATTGATGAGATCGCTCTTGGGTCACAGCTTGTCATGTGATGGCTTTCTTTGTTTTTTCTTGTTCTTTTTGTTTCAGTTCCTGGCGTGTAGAAAACCTTGAATCTGTTCCTAATTTGGGGGTGTGGGTGGGACACACCACAGATGTTCAGGGAGCACGTTTCTTTCCCGTGCCTTGCTGACCGCCTTCCTTGTTACACAGCAATGTGTGACCCATATATAACTCCAGTGGATGCACTCATTCCCCCCACACACTGCCAAAAGAGAACCAAAGACAAGAGCTCGCGGCAACAAGGACATATTTCAGCTTCCTGTTTCATGTTACTCTGTTCCAATTTCTGTCCAGTTATCTCAACTGTTGCCTAGATCACAACTCATACTCTGTCTCATTTACAAGTTAGCTGCCTATACTTTCTCTTAGATGGCATAGCCCAAAATCAAAGTTAGGTGGGTGCAACTGCTTAAAAAAATAACAGTCGACCAAACAATTTAACCAAAAGACAATGATAATTTCTGAAAGCAAGCTAAAATTTTCAATATGTTTTTATTAGCCATTATTTTTCATTTCAGTGTGCCGTCAGCTGTCACTTGCTTACATTTACATTGCTCATGTCCACAGCACTTGATTACTGTCAGATGTCAGTGCACCTTCAAAGTGAATCACAAATCCAATGCTTTTACTGGCTGCTTTTCCATTTTTTACACGTTCTCTGGTGGCATGCACCTGCCTTAGAAGAATGCAGGGGACAACAAACAAATGCTTTTGCAGCTGAGGCACAGGTGACAGCGTACTTCCCCTATTCATCGACAGAAGAACTCTATTCTTCAAAATCTCTCAAGATGTTGAAGTTTGAATCTCATGTGGAGAGCAGCTATTGTAGCCTTGAGTAGGGAACCTCACTTAAATAAATACTTCTAAGTAAATTGTATGAATGAACTGTGTGTGGAAAGCTATAAGCTGTGCAAGTCACCCTGGATAAGGACGTCTGCTAATTCATTAGCCTGTGGAGGCATGAGGACAGTCAGTTTAATTGCATTTAATTGTTATGTTTCAGAGGCTGAAACCTGGTGGAATGCACTTTTAATTTCAGTTCATGTGGCTAGTCATGTGACCGTTAATACACTAAGGGAACCACTGGGCCCAATGCACCTCTCGGTGTGAACACACCGTGGGTTAACCCGAACCCTAAAACTAATACTTCTAATATTAACCCTACAAACCCCAAGCCTTACCGTAACATCTGGAAACCCTAACCCTAATAACCCTAGAAACCTCTACCCTAACCCTAACTATAACCCTGGAAACCCTATATTGACTGTAAGATGATATATTGCATGGCGCTGGGTCTGATCCTTCCCTGTGGCTAGCTCTGCCCAGCCGAACAGCACACCCTAATGCAGGTGGTGTCACCAGCTACATATTTGCTCTGAGCTGGTAGCGGATAGATTGATGAATGCCTCCATGTGATTCATAGTCTTGTCTACACCCAGCGCCTCGTGAAGTCCCCCACAATGCACTGGCACGTCTCCTCGATGTCTTCAAAACCAAGGGCTTTGCAGCCCGGATAGAGATACGAGCCGAAGTGGCGTGGATCCTGGCCAACAAAAAAATCATTTATCTTTAGTCAAATGAGGCAGGGAGGAAGATATTGGGTGACGGACATCGGCAGCCTGCACATGTTGTGGCGCGGCGTCGCTGACAGCTAAGGACGGGCTGACATGCGCGCACTTAAGGCAGCAATATATCTGGTGGCCGTCATGGACATACTGTGTGACAGGGAGTGGAAATGAGTATCGCTGATGAGTGCGCCAGCAGGCTAGCTCTGCCCCATCATCCCTGTCCCTGTCTGTCCTGAAAGACTCCCCCAGATCAACGCCGGGGAAGAGGGGGGGGTTGGGGGATTTTCTAATAGGCCAGCTAGGTCAGACCAAGAACACGGTCTCAATTCTCACTGGAATCCCTGTTTGGGGGGATGTTGGGGGGTGGTTTGGGGGCTGGCAGTAAGTGTGGGAACCATGCATGACACACACAAGGGTGGGGGACGTGAATCTTTAGATGTTCCCTGGACCGTCAGATCTCCGCTCAGAGGCAAGGAACTTTGAACTCGGTTACTCCAAGAGTGTGTCAGGTTAGAAAAATATATATACATGTATACGTATACACACAATTACCAATCTCAGTAATTAATCAGTTAGCATCACAGGGAGAAACAAGACAGTGAGCGCCTTACACCCAAGACAAAATGTGTTTTACATGCCCCACCCCTCCCCAACAACACACACACACACACACACGAATCCCCCTTTTTCATTCTAAAAATGTCCACAGTTAGTCAAAAGGGAGCTGAAGTTGGGGAGCGCTTTTCGGCCGGGGAGGGGTGGCAGTACGTCACAGCGCTAGCATTTGAGGAAAGCTTTAAATTGATTTCACTCTGGGGTCTGGCGGTGTTAGCTCAACCTTCAGCTGTAAAGTGATCCCGTTCCAGGACGTCCTTGACTGACCTTGGCTTTTTATGGCCCATTTAGGGAGCTTATAAATAATATTGATGGGTTCTTCAAAAAACCTGTCTGTTTTATGGTTTTTTTTCTTTTTTTTACCCGATTTACAAAGCAAGAGTGCTCTGGTGTGTTATATAGTTTATTATAAATATCCTGCTAACACAGAAGCCCTATCAGTCCTCTGCATGATGGCAGTTCTGTTTTGCAGGTCCTTTTAAACATATATTGCAAATTAATGACAAAATATAAACATAATAAAATTGAAAAAAAAAAAACGACAAAGAAACCCCTTTCAGTCAATAGGTTGTTGACATGATTGCAGGTGAAATATGCACATATTATCATATTTATTACTTTCTCTCTCAAATAAGATGAATGACCCTATGGCTTCCAGCAGCTTACACATATTATACTGAAGACAAACAAAGGATTCCAATGAACGGAAATGAAAAGCAAGGCCGCCGGAGTTTGCCAGGCAATTCGGTTGTTTTCAATGGCGGTATAGCCGCGAGAGAGCACCGAAGCCTAATGTATCTGTCATTGTGAAGTACGCTTGCTGGTTTAACACTTGTGCTACCTCTTGAATGTTAAGCTTCACGGTTTTTCCTATTACGCTACAAATTGATTTATTTATTTATCTATTTATTTATTTTTTGGGTTGGCAAGCTCTGCCTAGCCATGTTTGTTATACTGTTTCTGACCTTTTCTGGATCGAAGCGGGAGAATTATCAGTCTTCAGAATGCAGGAAGAATTTGTTTGGAGAAACATGGAGTGTATTTTTTTTTCTCCTTAAACCGTTCTGATTTCTGCCAGAAGGAATCATTCAGAGAAATGGCGAGAGGCTCTCGGAGGCAACCACATCGGTTTGGGGAAGGCGAGTGATCGTAAAGACCGCATGCTGATACACTATACGTGCTTATCATTAACGTGGACGCGTTTTTATCATTCATTTATTTATTTATGTTTTTTCAGAAAAAGAGTCTGGGCTTCTCAAGAAGATGTTGGGTTTTGGGTTACGTGTGCAGGTGCGTGTAGATGAGATACATGGACCCTTTATTTATTTATCATTTATTTATGTATTTTGTGGGTGAAGGCAGGCAGGTGTGAGCCTGGCCTATTTTACTTCCTGAGTGGGACACTGAAAACCCCTCCCCCCCCCACCCTCATCTTGCCAGCCCACCCGGATAACCAAAGCTGCAGGGGTTGACTGTACTGAGCCGCAATGGGTCTTGTAAACCTTTTTTGTGTCTCAGCTTTTCTTCAACACATCAGCCCATATATTGTTTCATTTATTTATTTAAAATATTTACTTACTGACTTACCTTTGCAGGACTCACACACACGGGCTGCCTTTAGCGATGAACTGGGTTCTGGCCTTCAGTGGAAAAGGCCGTAGCTGAAACAAGTTCCATTGTGTTCCCTTTCTGCACAAGGGCTCCTCCGGTGAACAGGTGAACACTGCCGAGGGGTCGGAAGTCACGCAGAGAGAGGAATGAGGAGAGGGGAGCAGACTCATCCGGCCAATTGGCTGTGACCTCTTGTCAATCACGGGTAGCCTTGGGGCCGACCTTCATGATTAAGCGCTGCACCTGCAGAAAAAGAGGGGCCTGTTTGTTTGCGGGCTTTCAGCACTGACCATGGGGGTGGGGGGGGGGCAAGGGCCTCTCGTAGGCCCTGTGGCCATCAGCAGAATGGCCACAACTACGAGCAATAGTAACATCATCACCTCTGGGTGGGGATAACATGCAGAACTGATACAACCCACGTAATTAATACCGATACATTCGACACATTCACTATGGATGATGACCAAACGCCAAACATCTCATTTTCAGTTATTTAGTTGGGTTTACAGCTTCTTCTTGCTTATGCCACATACCCTGGTAGGATTATGGTGTGTCATTTAGAATGAATATTGCTGTTTTAATGATGTGCTACACTCAATCTCACAAGCTGCAGAAGCTTGAAGATAAACCTAAATCCACAAAAAAAAAAAAAAAAAAAAAAAAAAAAACGACCAGAGGGTACATTTTTTTCTCTGGAAACAGACGTGTCAATGCTGCATTAGTAAGCCCGTATGTACATATCCATATGCAGCTTTGACCACTAGTGGGCACTCTTAGTCCATGTGCACGTCTTGGTACCTCTCGACCAAAGGCAGCAGCTTTGCGCAATAAGGACGGTAACAAGAAATGGCACTCTGGTGAGGGCTGGAAGGTGGCAGCATAATTAATTCATGTTTTTATTTTGGTGCCACTCCAATTTCAACACGTTCAAAAGAGCGAAATGTAAACCTGGTGTACTAACAGTGTGACTATTATCCAGTGAAATCATATATGTTTTATATGTATTTGAAGAGAATAAGAAAGGAGCGCTGTTGTGGGTTAAGTGAGGAAATCTGAGGTTTACTCGGGGTGGGGTGAGAGAGGAGTGGGGATTGGGGGTGGGGGGGTGGTGTCAGAGAACATATGCACTTCCTGTTTCCTTAGAGCGAGTTGGAGAGTTATCTACACAAAAACTCTACACGAACCTTCCTGCTGTACCCTTTTTTGTTGATGCATAATGAATATTGATTGTTTCCTGTAAAATTTCCACAACACTTCTCTCAATAAAAATGGAAATATATATATTTATAGAAAATAAATTGCATACACTTTTTTTTTTATCGGTCACAAAGCAGTGCTTTGATTTGATAACTCCTCTCTTCCGCTCTCTCCCAAGGCCGTGCCTGAAGAAGTTGGAGATTTGGAGTTTGTCTGGGAATGTGAAGACTAATGGAGAATCATCCTGTGCTGCCCATTTCTGCTGTAATCTACATCCCCCCAACCCCAATGACAGCAGTGCCATGCTGTCCATTTAAATTATGCTCCTGCATTTCTGTATCAATCTCTAAATGTCTGCAAGCCCCATCCACTCTCAATTACCAAACGATAGCAATCTATTCATATAATTAGAAACTTTCCAGGTGTCTACCCCCAAGGACGGGATATCTGTACATAAGGTTTTTTTTTTTTTTTTTTTTTTGCGTACGCAAACAGTCAGAGGGCGGGCATCTGGAACAAAACGGCGGGCGGATTATGGGAGGTTTCTGTTGGATACGGGAAAAGAGAGAGAGAGAGAGAAAAGCTGAAGCGGCGTAGCGGGATGGCGTGGCGTTTACGAGCCGCAGTGTAACCTTGAGTCTGGCTCCCAGCAAGTCTTTCTCACCGCTGCCTTTTACCATGGAGCCTCAACCTGCCCCCCCCACCTGCATCCCCCTCCCCCAACGTGTTGGCAGTGTCAGGAAAATGTGCGCGGTGGCACCCGAAATTACGTTTAGAAAATTGCTCCACCGTCAGTTCAGTGGGTCAGGGCCCAGAGGACCGTGGGGGGGGTAGAGACACTGGAGCATATGCAGCCGCGGTCTGTATCAGCCCACCGAACTTCACAGGCAACGATGTCGCCGCTACACTCCCTAAAATAAAAAAAATACACCCCCCCCCCCCTTGGGGCCTCTCATCCCATTCTCAGGCTTGACATGTCCTACTTGAACACAGAAAACGCAGACCTATTCAGTGTTAACGACGTGGGCTTGAACAGCGCAACAGAGACATGTTCTTAGCCCTGTCATTTCCCATATATTGCAATCAGAGCATTATTTTGCTGGAACAGTATCAAAGCCAGCAGACTCATTTGCATATGAATAGAAACAACATATATTCAAAATCATAAAGTTGCTTTTGATGAATATTTATTGTGTGAGCCGGCGGCATGAACGGAATGGAGACTACCAGTCTGCATCACTGATGCCTCAGGCTAAATCTAACTTTTCAGCCCACTTGTATCCATAAAATCAATGTCATGTTGTAATTGTGTATTAATTGCATTATAAATTGAAATGTAATAGCCCTGGTGTCATTATTTGGTAATTGCTATTGTAAGGTTATGATTAGATCATTCATTTTAATCTTGCATTGTGTCTAGTTATTTTGCATTCAATTTGTAATCTTGAATTCTTTTTTTTCCCTGAGATGCTGTCTTCAAAATGTCATTTTAAATAGCACTGAATTGAATAAAATTGGAAAGGCTTTTCATGTAATGTGCGCTAAGTGTCTAGTTTTCCGCCATAATATTTATATTGAAACTTTGGCTCATTCATAATACTATGAAACAGCATACTGGCAATTTTGTATTGATATATACATATATATATAAAGGATACATAGTGGAAAACTGGTGGCCATCTTGTCAAAATTACCCAAAAAGATAAACTAAAGTCTTCCGTCTTCCAGAAGGTCAGAAAGAAATGGGTCAGCTGGCTTGTCAAAGTCTACAGGAGAATCTTAGGTCATCAGTAGTGGTTGAAGACCAAGAAATTGCAAATTCTGGAATGGCTTAGACATCCCAAAATCCCACTGAGATGAAATGGCACTCCCTGAGATGAGCATCCTGTGCTTGAAGACCCACAGATGTCATTCGCCAAAGCATCTCTAAAATGAGGACTTCCACAATTCCTCCATGATTCAAAAAAGATGACAAAATGAACAAAAATAAAATAAAGATCTACCTGAAAGCCTTCCTGCCTGACCAGTCTGAGGTCTGATGTGAAAGTGGGTGGCTTCCAGCGGGAATAAGGTAACAGGTTGACAAATAAACTACAGACAGACCTGCCGCTCCTGGGGGCTAAAGGCTGTGTTCAATTGTTTGTGATTGTAGCGAATGCATGCACTGAACGATTAGCAACCAATTTCACTGCTGACCCAGAGGAAATCAACAAATGAGATTTAGAATAGAATTTAGACAAATTAACTGAAAGAGGATGGCACGTGATTATTTTGTTGATGGCGAAGATAAGCTGAGTGCTTTTATGTGTGCGCATGTCCGGGTGTTTGTGTGTGTGTGTATGTAAGGCACAGAGATAGAGAGAGAGAGAGTATACTCACCCATTACCCTTATTACCATCAATAAACATGGGCTTTGGAGTTACAGTATGCTCACCTCCTCAGACAGTATACCCACCTATTAGCCTTATTACCATTAATACATATGGGCTTTGGAGTTACAGTATGCCCACCTCCTCAGACAGTATACTCACTTATTGCCCTTATAACCACTAATGCATATGGGCTTTGGAGTTACAGTATGTCCACCTCCTCAGACAGTATACCCACCTATTAGCCTTATTACCATTAATACATATGGGCTTTGGAGTTACAGTATACCCACCTATTAGCCTTATTACCATTAATGCATATGGGCTTTGGAGTTACAGTATGTCCACCTCCTCAGTTACCATTAATAAAATGAGGGTGAATAGGGAGGGAATGATGACAGCTCTAAGCTCATCATAGGTTAGTTTAAATCGCATTTGTGCATAATATGGCACATTGATTTATTCTGTTTTATGCCTGAAGTACTTCAAAATTGCTATTTATATGAACAGTTGAACAAATTTCCACTTGCATATAACCTCCTACCTCCATTTGGAACTGTTATCATATCTTTCAGTTTACCCTGACCTTAAAAGGTATTTCCTGTCTACCTCTGGTACCGGAGGGACGACTCCCACCACTCTAGAGATGACCCAATCAGGAGAGGCCGTAATACAAGTATGCAGCCTTGTTTTGGGACCCTGAGTCGCTACGCGCCCTCCTCTCGTGTGCTTTTTGCACACATGTAGTGGAAATTGAAATCCAGTGATCTCATTAAGCTAAAATAAAGTTACACTCATCCCCCCCTAAGCCTGATGATTTTAAGAGTTTGCGGACAGACGGTGACGGGATGGCTGTGCCAGGAGAGGTCAGGGAGAACGTGACGGAGGTGGAGGTGTCGTGGTAACGAGATGCGTTGCATGGGCTTTGATTTATTGAATCTGCCTTCAACCTGTGCCCCCTCCGGAGATGAATACAAGAGCGGAATTAATTTAGATTTTGCTTCCGACTGGAGGAGAGGAGTTTTGAAGGCTACGCTTTACCTGACATATGCCATGCGGTTAAAGGATGCTGGATCCATGTTCCACCTGAGATTAAAAAACAAACACGAAAAAAAAAAAAAATGCGTGGGCTACATATATAATAACCAACCTGAAGGGGAAAAACATATTTCAGGAACTACAGAGTATCAAAAACATATTTTCCCCCCAAAGAAATGTTCTTGTATTGTTTAATACAATGCACATTCAACAGTAATTTAGACTATTCAAAATATAAATGATGAAATATTGTAATAATCCAGAAAGTGAAACGTAATTCACAAATTTGGCTTCACTTGTAACTTTTTAATTGATTTTGGAGAGCTTTCATTTTCTCCACAGTCGTTTCAGTGAAAAAGTAATACTGACAACAAAGGGCCTTTATTCAGCAGTGAAAAGTTTCAAAGCCTGGCTCTCCAGAGCCGGACAATGAGGGCTAATGGAATAAGATTGAAAAAGGCATACTGATACAGTCAGCAGACTAAGAAGGCTCTATCAGGCTAACATAGGTAACAAGAAAATTTCCATTTTGCATGGGTAAAAACCTGATTAACATTTGTGTTCATTTTTTTTCCTTTTTCTAAGATTATGAATAAACTGTGTGGTTACGATACTTCTGTATCAAAATATTTACATTCTGCATGCCCCACTGCTGTGCTAGACAATGAATGAGTTCTGAATTCTATGGATGGGGATGTGTATGAACAGAGGGCATTTCATAATTCTCTAACTCAACACTGCAGAACAGCGAGATTACCGTGCTAATTCATCACAATAACCTGCGGCCACTGGCAGGTGTTCAGAGCCTTCGTTTTGATAACGAGACGTATAAATTTCAATTCACGAGCTCCGCTGCCAATTTAAAGGATAATTTCTTGCCGAGACACTGGGTTGTGTGGGCTCGGTCCTGTTCCACTGAACACTTGCTCATTTACACAAGTCACCAAGTTTTCTTTTCTCTTCTTTTCCTTTTTCTGCTGCTTCAAATAAAGCCAGGAAGAAACAATGTTCTTGGCAGGCAAAGTAACTGTGTTTTGATTCACTCAGTGGAATGAGATCCACATTTAAATGCTGAAATTATCCACGGCCTTTAATTAATGGCTATCCCATGACAGATTCTGGGAAGGATATTGACCATATGCTTATGTACTGGGTGTGGCTGAAGATAGTTCCCTGGATTAGTGTGCTGAAAAAGCTAACACCAGGCAGTAACATCAGTGACTTGAACCTGCAACCTCTGGCAGTAACACAAGGGAATCAAACCTGCAATTTGCTCAGCTAAACCTTAGTCTGCTACTGAATGACTGCAGGGCATGTATTTAATACACATTAAAGTACTTAAAACCAGATATTATGTCATTGCGTTCAGCTGATATTTCTTTCATATTGACACATACAGAACCACACCGAGCTTTTGATCAAATTACAAACACTTTCTGTCAGGCATTTCCCCCAACCAGGACATGTCATTTCAGTAAAATAAACATGGGTATTTATGCATGCTATGTTGGAAACCTTCAAGTTAAAATTTCAAGACAAATGGTACTCTTTGGACAGCTTGGCAGTCATCTTATTACTGTTGAAGTGTGAAAAAAAGTCTTATTTTGCATTCCAAAGGCATGGGGGTCAATAGAGGCTATTTGTATTCTAAAGCTCCTTTTTCCAGAACCATGTCAGCTGTCTATTGTTTAAAAAATAAATAAATGAAACCATTCTGTGTTTGCAGAACACTTCAGCAACAATAACAAAGCCTGCTGGGACGCATGCTTAAAAATCACATCCCTAGCTGTCTGCCTGGATAATACTTTATCTGAAGAACATGCAGCAAATCACACTGTTTTTTAATAATGGTCTGCATTACAATGAGACAAAGTAATATAGTTAAAATAAATAAACAAATGAACAATAACAGAAAAGAAAATTGTAAAAAAGAAAAAAACCCTGAAAAAATGTCAAAAAAAGAGTCATGACTATGAAGAATCCCCTTAGTAATTCTATGCAAAACATTTTGTTCCTTTCACTGTGTGTATTTAATGCATCACTGGAGAAGAATAACCAGTAAAACAGACTTTACAGTCTTTATTTTTGAACAGGGGTCACTGGATTTACAAAACCCACAATTATACAAACAACAAGAAACAGAGTATGTCACAAGTAGGAGGAAAATTAAGAGTTGTTCTAAGGCAGATAATTGAGACCCAGCTACAGCGAGCAGGTCTGTCTTCTCCCGGCTGCTTTAATAACCGCTGACCAGAATTAGAAAAGGAAAGAGGGGGAAAAAAAAATTAGCAAATGAAAATCCAATTGTGTTCCTCATTTTGTGGATGAGACAAGGATGAGTGTGGTGACAAGCGGAGCATGAAGGGGGATTATCTGAGACAGAGTGAGGGAGATTGTCTGCTGCAGGAGACTGCTCCTCATCAATAGGAATGACTCTGTAATGGGAGGGAATCTGGAAGCAGACACTGATGAGGTGGGGTTTGGGTGACAGGGTTTTGCAGTCTTTAGTCCGATAGTGGGGGGGAGGGGAGGGGGGGTGAAGCTTGTAAAGGCTAAGAAGGAATAGGTAAGCTCCTGAAAACAGGTGTCTGCACCTCTCCATGGGTTTCTGGCCCTGTATTTATAAAGCTTCTCAGAGTAGCTGTCAGTATGTCTGCATCCCAGCCGGCGTTTTTGATATGTTTTTGTAACGTTTTTTTTCACGTTTGTCACGACTTTTCCCCGCCTCTGTGTTTTCCCCATCTGCTTGTCATGGGCTTGACTTTTCGTTCTCCATGTGTTTGCTACACCTTCCGTTTCTTTGTGATTGTTTCATTAATGGGTTGTCTGATATGTTTCACCTGTTACCCTATTCACCTGTTCCATGTTCTGCCCTCGTTAGTCTGGTATTTATTCTCCTTGTGTTTCAGTCTTCGTTGTGAGTTAATCTCTGTGATTATTTCCAGTTATACTACATGCCTTTTGATCCTACCTGTCTGCCTGTTGTTTCCTGTTTTTTGATTCTCGCTTACTGATTTTGTACAGTACTGACTTTGCTGAGTCTGCCTGTTCACAAACCTGATTTCCTGTTTTTGACCACTCTCCTGGATTGTGTTTTTATGCTTTTGCCATACTTTCCCAGTTATGAACTTTGCCTGCCTTTTGACCTAGATTTTCAGATTGAGATTCTGTGCCGTTGCTGTGCCTTCCTGGTTTGACCCTCGCCTGTACCTGACACCGTTTGTTTTTTGGATGTTAGACTGTATTTTGTTTCAATAAAACCTCATTCTTTCACATCCGCTTCTGAGTCCCTTCCTGAGCCCTTTTTATAACTAAAAGGTTGCAGGTTTGATTCCACAATCGGGCACTATTATACCCTTGAAGTGCTTCACATGAATTGCTTGAGTAAATGACCAGTTGTATAAATGAATAGTTTTGTAAATTGGGTAAATAACTGAGGTGCGTGGCGGATGCCTAAATGTTATGTGATTGAACCAGATTGATTACTACTCCTATTATCATGAGCTCTTGTATAGTTTTCCAATTTCTTACACCGGTCATAACTATACTAATAGTTTTCTCATTCCATAATGTTTGATGAGAAAATCTATCTTTGTGGTAAATATTATACACAACATATACTTGTCTACAGTGTGCACAATGATAACTATTACATTTATTCTTGTTTGTGGTAATGAATTATTTATTCAGAACTCGCATCCGGAATTACTTAAAAGACAACCATGGAAAATCATACTGAATCCATCTCACAGGAACAAGAACAAGAACACACAGGCAGGACAGTACAGCACAAGTGCCAAGAGACCATGGGCTGTGAAACACACGTGCAGAATGAAGGCTGTTTTGATAAACGTCCTCCTTAAGTGTAACATTCAATATAAACAGTGTGCAAGGTTTTGGGACAATATTTGAAGTTCACTTGATCCAATTTGATCCAGTGTGCAAGGGGTATAAGCAGTTCTTACCCCAACCCTAAACCCTAATTCTAACCCAACCATAAACCCTAAACAGGTGACATATTTAACAATTACTATCACAAGAAAGGTTTATGTGTGTAGGTATGCAGGAATGTATGTGTTCTGCAGGTAAGGCTAAGAGTAGGCTGCCTGGAATTTGATTCAGGTGGTGGTTGGAAGAAAAAGAAGCAAGGTGAGTAATGACGAGAGAGAGAGACAGAGAGATGGAGTAGAGTGAGACAGGGTTGCAGTCTTAGTCCAACTCTTTTTAACATCTACATAGAGAAATTGGCCACCATGCCGGTACAATCTGCAATCTACCTCACTCTTCATGACACTGAAGTCAAAATCCTGCTCTATGCAGATGACCTGGTCCTGCTGTCACCAACAGAAAAACGGCTTCAACAGAGACTGGATCTGCTGGAGCAGTACTGCCATACCTGGGCCCTGACAGTGAACATGAATAAGACCAGTCTTGATATTACAGAAGAGAAGGCTCTACAATTTAAACCCAGCTAATAAAATCTGGATTAAAATATTTTAAAGTATAATTAAACCAATTGCTCTTTATGGTTGTGAAGTGAAGGGCTCCATTATCAAACAAAATCACACCAAATGGGAAAGATACCCAACAGAACCCCTGCATGTAGAATTTTGCAAAAATGTTTTAATATTACAAAGAAAAACTCCAAACAATGCATGCAAAGCAGAATTAGGCTTTTATCCATTGATCCTTCAGATACAAAATGGGAATTAAAATTCTGGGTCCATTTAAAAAAATAGTAATACAAACACACTTCACCATAAAGCCCTGCTATACCAAGAGGAGAACATAGAAAAGAGTCTCCTCAGCCAGCTGGTCCTGAAGCTCACTGAACACAACCACATTGCCATCAGTCAGCATCAGGGCAGCACCTCAAGAACACTTCCAATTATGGTAAACCAAATGATCAAACATCTCAAAAACTCTTACTTGGACCATTGGGACACAATCACAAAATCTGAAAACAGAATGGATTGCTGTCAGGCTAAATAGAAAATATGAATCGGCAGAACATCTAGTAAACGTGAACTTACATTGTGACCAATGTAAGAGCAAGGCGGTAGAGAGAGAGTTTCAATTTCTTTTACATTGTACAAATTACTTCCAAGAAAGAGTAGTATTTTTAACAAACATAAAAATTGTTTTCCCTAAATTTAAAAAATGGAGTGATACGGAAAAATGATCATACCAGGAGAAGGGCCTACAGCCCAGCAAGCAGCCAAATATGTAACCATTTGCCATAGTATAAGGGACAGGAGGAGGACAACCAGAATAAATAAAGGAAAAAAAGAAATATAAGTATGTATATATGTGTGAATGTATGTGTATATGTAGGTGTGTGAATACATATTATGTATGTGTGTGTATGTATATGTGTATTTTTGTTTTATATTTAGTTATCTTAAGCATTGTAAATCAAACTTTGCATTGTTGTTATGCGTTGTCTCTTGTGATTTTGTATGTTGCTTTGGCAATATGACTGTTGTTGTCCTGCCAATAAAGAAAATTGAAATTGAAAATTGAATTGAGAGAGAAAGAGAGAGCTGGTGAGAGAGAAAGAGAGAGAGATAGAGTGAGAGAGAGAACTGGTTCAGGTATGAGAGATGCACTCTGTAGCTCTGAGCTGTAGGTTGTGTTGACTCTAGAGATGTTCTGTAGATCTGGGCAGCACATTATTTCATTATCGCAGCACTCTGCCTTTATGGATAATGTGTTTATCCCTGGTGCTTGGCACTCAGCAGCAGGGATGAGACTCTCCAAGCCTGTCGGATAGTCCAGCCCATTGCCACTGTCCCTGTCTTAGCTCTATCCACTAAATTCAGGGCACTTTCACACCTATTGGACCGTTTGCCTCATCCGAATCAGAGAGAAATTGATACATTTAGTTCGTTGTCCGTTTGGTCCGATTAGGTTTCACATAAAGACAAATATTTACTTAGTCACTTGTGGGATGGGGCAGGGCTAGAAACAAAATCACAAAAGTCTTCCATTCATTGGTCACTGGTTTTGAAGGAAGTGTCTGTTATTCTGGTTAACTTATATAAAAGGCATAATTCCCTTGCTTTATAATTTTCTGTAGTCCAGCAAGAAAAAGTATTTGTAACAATCGTTAAATTGACCGTAGTCCTCAGAAATCAATACTTTTCTGCATTATTGAGGGGGAATGAAACATATTTGGCCAATATTTGGCTTGACAAAACAACCACTGGCAAAAGTAACCAAACCTAACTTTTCACTGGGGATAGAAACAGGCTGAGATTGAGCCTGGAAACAGCTCTGATCGTTTGCCCAATAAGAATATCATAAAATTACGATGTAACAGCGTACATACGGGACATGAATATTTCAACACTTGTGCGCAAGGTGGTTATTTATCATAGGGTGGAAACACTGGGACTGTTGACCAAAAGTTGAATTGATAAAGATTAATAAAATAAAAATACAGCCTGCTCTGACAGCGAATGGATAAGCAGGCCAAATATGAGAATAGTTTTGACCAGAATTTTCTGTTACTTCTGTAACGAAAACAGCCTGTACACTGTAAACGAAAGCTTCTCTGAACTAAAGTTTTTTTGCCAATAAAACAGAAACGTATTGTGCCCAGACAAATTCAATTTAAGCTGAATCCTACTGTGGTGTGGAAAATATAAATACATATTATATATACAAATACATGCAAGCGTGTTTTGAGTTGCGACATCTCAAAACAAGGTGTATAGATATGAACAAATGGCCGCTCTCAGCCCATAATAGATAGCATGTTTGGTTCACTTCCTACAGTTGGGTCGGATCTAGGTTGGATCACGTTCTCTACACAAACGATCTGCTCCAGAGTTTGTGTGTAACTGGACTGAGACCAACTCTGCAACAGGGTCTCGGTGTGGTTCTTTTGGTCCGTACCCAAGTGTGATTGCTGTGCTCACACCTGGCGAAATGAACCACACCAAAGGGGGTAAACGCTCCAGGGTTTGATTCAACTGAACTAAACAGGGCAGGTGTGAAAGCACCCTAAGACTGTCACCTTTCTGTCCTTTGCAGCTGGGCTGGATTCAAACAAACACCCTTAGCCAAGGGAATATGCTTCTCAGCCATACCAGACTTTACATAACAGCTCAAATTTCTTTGAGAATTATTATTATTTTATTGGAGCCAGGAGAACATCTCCTGTGTGTTAATGTGTTATATTCCTTTTAAAATGAGTGGCACATGACATTAAAGAGACTGGTGCTTTATTGAAACTAGTCCCATGCGTGTTTTCTAAGGTACTTTCTCTCTTTGTGACTCAATGTACATAACTAAAGCCATCTGACGGTTAGTACATCTGTTTAAAATGCTGCCGTACACACTCTCTCATGCCTAGCTCTCTCTGAAATGTAGACTGCTCACCCCTCTACAGTTCCCACTGTGCCTACTTTATATAAATCATCCATTCATTCCAAATCTGGGAGTAATTCATCTGGACAAGTCAACTGATTAGACTGATTATGTCACTTTTTACCTTAGAATCTCCACCCCAAAAACATCAACTTACTGTTGACTCTTCATAATAAGGTCCAATGAATTACTCAGTGTCACAACCCTTGTTGTGATTACAAGTGAATCGATACTGTAAATCTATATGTTGCTTTGAATAACTAGATATTTAGATATTTTTAGAAAATATTTTTAAAGAGTACATCATCTCTCCTGTTGGACCAAAAAGATCAATAATGTTTTAATGATGTAATGACGGATAGTTAATAAATCAGACCTTAGTTTAGCATGTGGACAAGCTTTTTTACTCATTGGAACGTAAGAGCGGCTTTCATCTTTCACATCACAAAAAAAAACCTCCATTTCTGAGTTTGATACATGAGTGGAAAGATTTAAAGCTTACACTGTTTGTGTAGTGTCAATGCTTCATGGATCTGTGATAAATGCATTTTATTCAGCACACCGTGTCGCTATCACTTGTCCAGTGTAATTTAATGATAAAACGGCTTTCCTGAGAAGTTGTCATTTTGGAAATACAAGGTCTGTTTACAACACCGATGACACACATTTACCTACCTGATTCTGCAGTTCTTCAAAGCGTGGGTAATAATTTGCTCCAGAATACAGGCTATATTTACAGTAGAAATTCCTCTCTTGTCTGAGTGATTCACATCTCTTCCTGCTGTTGGCCAGGCAGGTAGATCTGATCAGGTGCCAAGCAGGGAGAATGTGATTTTGATCTTTTTGATCTAGTGGCAATTTCAAGCCTCTGCCATTCACTCGGGGGCTTGATAACAGTGCAAATAAAGCTTAGCATGGCAGGCCGAAGCAGGGGGCTGGAGTTAGTCTCGTTCCCCAGGGGAGGTGGATGACTGAAGGGAGGGAGCCCAAGAGAGAGCCAGCGTGGGGCAACATCACAGGGCCGCTTCATTAAGTGATAAACTCTTCCACACGATTCTTCTCTCCCATGAATCATGCCACAGAGCATTTGATGTGACTTTGTGCTTCTCGTTTAATATGGTACTGTAAATTTAAACCTACAACAGGACCCTCTGTTGAATCTTAATTGGAGATTAAAAGTCAGATCTCTCAAATACAGCAGTGCAGTCAGGTGCCATTACACTGCTTATGCAAAGTCTTTTTGATGTTGAAGTAACTCCACTTTCAACAAAAAGTGCGGGTTCGGCTGTAGAACTATATAATGTATATACATAAGTATAGATATGTGTGTGCCTGTGTGTGTGTGTGTGCGTGCATGCGTGTGTGTGTGTGTGTAGTAAGGCAAGCCAAAGCCAAACTGGCGCTATATACTGATGAACATTGATATGTATAAAATGAACATATATAAATAAACTGTTGGTAAATTCAGAACCTTGAGTTAAGACAATAACCTTATACTTATACAGTTCTAGATTCCAAAACCAACTTATTTGTTCAGAGTCACAAACCAAGTTCAGATAAATTACATTCAGAAGCAACCACAATTGTAAAGAAATCGCATCAGAATTATCTTGAGATACATGAGTTGGGTTGGGTTGGGTTGGGTTGGGTAGTGGGGGGCTGAGATACAGGGGGGGGGTGGGGTTGGGTTGTCTTATCCTTCCTCAGAACTAATCATGGCAGGTTTTCAGTGGAAATATCAATGGGACTTAATGCCGGTCTGCGAGAAATGGATCAATCTGGCTATGGCCTGCTTCCCGGTGCACACTGGGTAGAGCAAATTGGGCCCATTATGGGTGATGAAGCACAATTCAGATCCGCGGCCGGCTCCTTAACTCTCCCCAGCCGCTTTGTTTTCATCCACCGGCTGTGATCTAATATAACACTGAATTTAAACAGCAACAGATCCATTCCACCAGAATTGCATTCAATTATTGGAATTAGAATGACACCATGTACATGAATGTGTAGAATATAAAGAAGAGAAACAAAATGTGCTCTAGAGACACTAACTATTATCATGCATTTATGGTTCAGTTATAATAAATTGTAATTATTACTTGTTTATTGGTGTTGTTATTATTATTATTATTATTAGCAGTCGTAGTCATAGTTGTAGTTGTAGTCATAGAAGTATTGAGATGAAGACAAAAGAAGAAACTTTAAACAACACATTCCCCAATCCACGAGTCAAAACATACAAATTGATTGGATTATGCCAATTGAAAGTTGTGAATCGCCAAGTTGTGAATATTCACACATAAAACCAGTGGCTTAAACATTCCTCATAGCTCCTTATGCAAAATGACATGAGTGAACCCAGTAGCAATCTAATGCATGTCATAATTGTACTTTGTATTGTGTTAGAATGTGTCTTGTGGAAAGCTCGGTGTCTTAAAAGCCTGCTTGACTCACCCTCATGTCGTTCAGTTATGTATCATACATCCTGTAATTTCTCGATGTTGCTGAACAGTGATTTCAGTCTGAATTGATCAATGAAATCCTTTTTGGCAATAAAAGCCCATTTTCTAACTTCCTCCTGACATGGCCTCACACATGCTTTGATGTGCAATCTTGAAATTTTTATCAGATGTAAGGTACTTATCCTGCCTGTAAAGTTATTGTGCAAAAGAGGTGCCATACTTTTCCAACTATGTGTGTTATCAGTTGTATCTGTTGAGGCAAAGCAAGCAAACCCGGTCATCAATACTGATTCTGTAACAAACAGACCACCCTCAAATCAGTATAAAACTCCATTTTTAATGGAAGGGAGGCCTGCTGTTTTAATCTCACCCGACAGCATGAAATCTTGCTTTAAACTAGCTACCCATGAGGGAGAGTTCTCAATGGGGCGGTTCCACCTGCCTAGTTGCTCGAGTGCACCCCCTCTGGTTGATCAGGAACACTGCAGATCAGCTGGTGGACTACAGAATGATCCGGACAGCTTCTGCTCTGGGCTCTTTAGCTCATCTGTACACTCAAATGACCTGAGAATGCTGCTGCACCAGGACAAGCTTTTGAAAACAGGCATTGCAATGTGGGAGAAGGACATTCGATGTAAAATTGAATATTTCTCTCCTTTAAAATGTCTTACGAATAGAACATTTTTGATTGACAAATTTTTTTAAAAGAAGCCTCCAAGTCCCATCATGCATCACAGGGGTCCTGAGTTTGCTTCACCTCTTGACTTCAAGTACAGAAGCCAAAGCAAAACAAGGGATAAGATTGTGTATTTTTTCATCATATGACATATCATATACATAATCAATATCAGGTTGATTAGGTATATGGTATGTTAAATCATATACCTGATCAACGTGGCCCACAGTAAACCTGTCACTGTTAGATAGCACAGTGCAACATTGCCATAGCATCCACAAAGGCAGAAGGATTTCTTGTACTGTACACTGTATAATCTGAGCCAGCCAGGTAAGGTACACCTGCAAAAGGTCAGACCATGGACAGCATATTTTATCTCAAAGTATAATTGGGATTTGCTGTGGCTGTTTTGTTCATTCAGGTCTCTTCAAAAAAAAAAAAAAAAAACAAAAAACAAAATTGTACACAGTGTATTTCTGTATCTGTTGAAATGATTGGAACACAGTTCCAGACTAAACGGATTAGTGATTGTGAGGCCATGGGCCATGACTGGCCAAGCCGTTTCAGCAACCAACCAATCCCCTGTTAGGGAAAAAAAAAACAAAAAACGACAAAAAAAAAAAACAGGGAGAAATCTGTGTGTTACTTCACATTGTCCAAATCATCTGGATGAAGATCAGTCAGAATCTCCCAAAGGCTTGCCCCGAAAGAACAAAGAGAATCACTTCCCTTTCTTGTACCTCTCAGCAAACGCATGTGGAAACAATGATAAGCATATGTTGAACAATGTGTTGTAATAAGGATTACAGACAGCTCCAGCGGCAGGGAGATCACCTCCGAAATGATGGAGCACACGCTAAACCTGAAACGACACGAACATTTTGATGCCTGTCAAGCATCGAGGCTGTTTTAATTCCCAACACCAGGCTGGCTTTTATCAGAATGGAAAAAAAAATGCAAATAAGAAAAAGGAAGAGTAGACCATAAAATAAGCAGTAACTGATTTTATTTTTAAAAAATACTGGGACGCTGATGTGGGTTTTTGGAAGCGATACAAATAAATAGTAGGAAGTCAGCAGATAAAATGAATGCATAAATAACATTAAATTATACAATTAACAAGAGACAAAAGACAAATAGCAAGGAGGAGGTTTTTGTTAGGTGAACGACCTGGAGCTGCTTGCAGAAGAGAAACCTTTAACGTTGTAATCCGCAAACTAATATGAATGCAAATTGTGAGTGATTCACAAAGGACTACAATCTACGCCAAGCTCCCGTCTCTGAAACTTGAGGGGTTGTACTAGTCAATTGGCAGCCATTTCAAAAACCCTGAAGCAGTTACTGAACCCACACATGTGCTGTCAAACACGTCAGAGACTCATCAGAAACTATTTAAGAAAGTGCTACAGTAACAAAGTTTCAAACATTTCATGAAAAAAAGATTCTGAACTTCAAAACAAATCTAAAAATATCAGATGCCAATTATGTAGATTAAATTGTGAAATGAAAATTAATTTGACCTAAGTGGCATGAAATCATTTCATTTATGTCATTAAAATGTGTGTTAAATATAAAATATTCTTAATTACATTAAGAGAAATCTTCATATAAACTGACAGTTTTGCACAACTTTTCCATTCTGTTCTGAAGGGAGAACAGAATGAGGTCAGTCTTGGTTTTCATGTTTATAGGTATGACTATGAGTCTGGCAAACTCTCTCACTTCTGAGTACTCACAGTCCTGTATAGGCGGGATTCAATCTGGAAGCAGATATTCATAGTCGGAAATTCAGCCAACCAAATCCATCTTCCGGAATCTGAGGGCCAATCAGGCAGGATATGCTAAAAAAATGAATACGTGTATTCTAGACGCCCTATCAGAGATTGAGCATCATTCCTGTTTCAGTAGCAGGCCAATGATAGCCTTTCCCACCTCTCAACCAGCCCTTCTATGCATTAGCAAATGAGATGTAATATATCATGAATATTCATTGTATTAATCCATGAATCTCAGGAATGGGTGGAGCTACAGTCAGCTGTCAAATGCTGCCTTATTTGAAGTCGAATGAAACTACATGTCTCACTGCATCAAAACACAGAGATTTGCCAGACGCATCACTTTTAGATGACTGCATGTGAATGAGGAACAGTGTGTATTCATATTTGGTTATTTCCTCACTGTCCTTGTATATTCTAGTGTAACACAGTATCCTGCTGTCCCCAGCTGGACCTGCAGTGTGCCACTGTTCTCCACTTTCTCCCACTCTTTTCAAACTGGAGGACTTTAAGGCCTGCCTAAAGCATCTCTAGACAGCAAAGGTATTGATGGTGGGGCTCAATGTGACCCTAGAGGCTACCATTATTGTTTATGTGGTAAAGTACCCTGAAATGAATACCCCATCCTCATGCTAAAACAGAGAAAATTTTGTGTTCTTCAGTTCTTATGTAAGTAACAGCCAGCCTTTCTGGTTTGAAGTGTGAATTTCCAGTGTAGCACCATTTAAAAGCAGAAGTCCATGGGTAGGACACTATGGACCAGGTTTATGTGGCAAAACCTCTTGCCTGGAAAATTGAGACTTGACAATAGCTGGACTCCGTATAATTGATTTACAACTTGATTTATCGCCTCTATTGTCTCTCAAAGGATACTTAAAAAACAAACTCATTAAAATAATATCATGGCGATTAGCCTTGCTATTGTCCAGGAGTTTCTCATTACTTATTAGAAAAGTTAATATGTGATATGAGATGAGACAGTCAATGCTGAAAAAAGTCAGCTCCTTCAGTACCTCACCCAGTCATAGGCTATGTCCGTTATCAGTGTGGGACAGCATCATATATGATGCAACTGTGATGCATTACAGAAAGTCTGCTCTATTCTAAGAATAAACAGTACTTTTAAAACTAAAATTGGAAAATGTGCACATAATATTTTATTTTGCTCTTGTGTAGTGGTTCTTAGGCAAGGTCTAATTTAGTGATCTCTCTCTCTCTCTCTCTCTCTCTATCTCTGCTGAAAATGACAATTTACTCTTGTTTATCTTCTCTCTTTTTGTTCATTAAAAGTAATGGGCATGCACTCATAATCTGGTAATTAAGTGTAGGCTTTCCTATTTCACTTCTGATTACCATATCTTTGTCATGTTTAATGAACCCATTTAAAAATAAATCTTACCTGGAGTTAGTTTTGACGTTCAGGTTGATTCCACCAGTTTACTATCTTGATTGACCGAGCAACAGATTTGAAGGTTTGAATTAGAAATGTTTATCTTTAATTATAATATATTATTTAAACTTGCTTAACACTGTAATACATATGCAGCATAGACGAGTCCCCAGGTCTCTGTTTCTCTGGGCTATCATTTAGAGATGCAAAGATACCCGTTAACAGACAAATTAACAGTAATCTGCAGTGGATTCAGAGCTGCTAAACCTAAATAAATATAAAATAACAAATCATATTTGCCTGACCGATCAAATCAGTGTGTTATTGACAGTATATGATAGGGCTACACACTGTGGATTTCATCAAATATCACTTCCAGTTCTTCTACCTTTTGCCCTGTAAAACCATACTAAAAAAGTGAAAATGAATTTCTTCCTGCAGATTGAATAGATTGAACAGTACCATCCGCACTCTCAGAAGAGATTTAAAAGTTGAAATAATAATAAGAAAAGAAACCTTGCTTTTGCTAAGCTTTATTCATTTCCTTTTCGCTTAATTTAATTCAATTCCGTTTCATTACTTGTACTTAACATTCACGGACTGTAATTGATGATGTGTTTCTGCTGAATGAGACCTCAGGGCTCTGCCCCACAGATGCATGTCTTATTGGAGGAAAAGAAATCCCTTCAAATGACCATGCTTTATTAATACTTTATTACACATTAATTACTCTGTCTATTCTTATATTCTTGTTGAAAAACCAAGGTGTTGCAGTGCTGAAATATGAGCATAATAAAGCAATATGCTCAGAGTTTAGTGTGAGATATGTATTTATTTACCCATAGACTCTTCTGTGGTCAGCTGTGTTCATGATGGCCATTTTAAAAGTTTTATAGACACAACTATTCATGGTAGATTTACAGGTCACATAATTGTTTGTGTGTGTGTGTGTGTGTGTGTGAGAGAGAGAGAGAGAGAGAGAGGGATAAAGTCACCTTTTGAGAACCATAAGCACAACAAGCTTAAGTATGATGTTCTGTGTGTGACAATATTGCCTATGAAGGGTACTTTAAAGGTAGTATAATTCTGTTTGGCTCATTAAAGTTTATTCCATGAGAGCAGGGAAATGTTTCTATAAATATTTCAAGTTCTATCAAAGTTTATACAAATCACCCTGGTATTTACCCTCCAGAAAATGACAGTGTAGTGTATCCACAGCTCCTCCAGGTTTCATTCAGTCAAAATGTAAGTCAGTATTGAAAGTGTTACGTCCCGCCACACCCCTCCGAGTCAAACACAGAATCAGAGGGCTGTCCCAACAGGTGTAATGGCCAACACTGCCTTATAAATGGCCAAAGAGTCACACTCAGAAGAATGGTGAATATTTTATTTGCAATAAAAGTCAAAGGCAATATGCAACAAAAGACTAGTAAGCTTAACAACAATAAAACTAAAGAAACCCTGCGCTATGATATGGGGTACGTGGTATGACTTAATCCACAAAACAAAAACTACTTGCCTAGCGTTTACAAACCTGGAACAAAAAAGAAAATCTTCTGGATCCTACGCAGCTATACTTACCTTAACTTATTCTTTCAAAACAAAAATGAACAAGAAATCCCACAGTGCAGAAAATACTATTGTACATTTTATAATTACAAATAGACAGAGGAATAAAAGGCAAGGGATCAGGAATCCAGAAAGAGAACAGCCTCTCTCGTCTGCCGATGTAGCCGGCTATTTTAACTTCTCCACACAGCTGCCCTTAATCAGAATGAACACCTTTGAAAGCAGGATACCCGTAGTGGGGAGAAAAACAGGGAGAGAGTGACAGAGAAAGAGAGATGCAGCAAACAGCGCCAGTTGACATATTTAAAACTTTTGCATGAGAGAAAGGACACACAAAAAACCGTTTTCAGAGACGCAGGTCATTCTCTCCCGAGTTCTTCCTGACGACTTCCCCTGAAGATCATGTGATTTACTGGCGTATTTCCACTTTCATTTATCAATTATTCAAGGTGGGCCTCCAATTTGTCAATGACTCCCGCGATTCGTCGGGACTGCTGCTGATGAATAAGGCGTTGATGAAGATGGAAACCCCAAGGAGCCTTCGTCCTCCAGAACCATCCATCGGAGGTGACACTGCCGGGTGTGTTGTTTTACTCTCAGGGAAACTCAAAACTCCATCCAGGCCTCATCCGTCTGGGCCTGTACATGAGAACATATAAACGTAAGAACATGTCATGACGAGAACAGGCCATTTGGCCCAGCTAAGCTTAACTTTCAACTTTCAACTGAGGAACATCCAAGACTTCATCAAGTTTGGCCTTGAGCACAGCAAGGGTCTCTGCCTCAGCTGCATGACCTGGCAAACTATTCCATGTATCGATAACTCTTTGTGTAAAATAATGCTGCCTTATACCTGTGTGGAAATTACTCCAGGAACTAATTTCTATTTATGCCCTCTTGTTCTACAGACTGAACTCACCCTGAAAAATGTAGTTAAAGATTGCAGTTATAGATCTCTCAGGCCACACAGCAGTAAGGTTTAATAGCTATAGTAGTCAGAATGTTTTGACAATGTCTAAACATTCAACCAATGAGCCACTCTCTTCCTAAAATCAGCACTTTATTTGAGCACTTATGAAAAAAAAAAAAAATAAATAAGAAAATTACTTAATTAAATCTTCTAAAGCTGTCATCTTGGTGACATCTGCTTAAAAGTAATGTAAACAGTGTGACTCCCACTTCGTGCTTTCAGAGTGTTTGGAAACTGAAAATTAGGGTCCATGAAGGTGAAAATACAGTTTTGTTTCACATGGTCCATAATTATGGTCCATTAATATGTGTCTGTTGTGGCTTCAAGGTTCACAGCCAGTCAGAGAATGTCTAAGAGCTTGGGCTATGCTTCGTTTGTGGAACAGATACATAGCTTACAACTTATTAATTAAAAGTGCCAAGAAAGAGAATAGGAACCTTCAGGGGCCTCAGGGGTTTCCAGCATCTTTTTGGGTAGATTGTCACGTCATCTCATTAGTAATGGATGACCGTACTCTCAGGTCGCTACGCATTTGTAGTTTCCTCTCGGATCACTACATCAGCAGCTTTCACTAAATATAACCCAGAGCAGTTAACATGGCCAAAGGTCATTTCTCTTGACCCGCTCTGTGTCCTCCCTCAACATCTCAATCAGTGGTAGTTAAATTTGGCTGTGGACAGTTTGGGGAGTTAATTAGTTGGAAATCAACAAGTTATGTCGACAAAGCTAAAAAGAAAAATTTGAATTTAATTGGGAATGAAAGTGAAGGGCATATGTTGATCAAATGCTGATCCATACTTGTGAAATGTCTAAGGTACCAACTGGTACAGTCTAATGCATTGTCATACTGTGCCCCAAGATTTACACTTGTACTTGACTGCTGATTGCAACCTGTCCCTACCTATATTTTGACTGCATCTGTTATGTGCAAAAAGAGAAAGCTCAGTATTTTCCTATTATATTCAAAAACAAACAAAAAACTCACCCAATTTAAGTTCTCACAATCCAAAATCTATCATTATCAATTATACGCAAAAATAATCAATAAACCTGACCCTTGATCATGTTCCTCCAATCCATATCCTATCCTTATCCACGATATACAAAATATAAGAGTATTGCTGCTCTGAGATCCTTAACGAATACATGTCTCAGTTTGAACATTGTGCAAAATATTCTGCTTCCTGTTTTCCTGGCCTCCTAGCCCCGCCCCCTTCCTGAGATTCGCTGGCTCAGCAGGTGCCTCATTTAATGGCTAAATTGTAGGATTAGCCGAGAGGGGAGGGGTTACACCCATTTAACAGCCCTGCCAACATCCTCAACTAGTAACTCATTAAGCAGCTTCATTGGCACTGAAATTGTGTTTTGATGTGTCTTTAGGAGACGATTTGCCTTAATTTAAACTTAATTTAAACAAGATTGATCCATGCATGATTGCTGCCAAATGCAGAAATTAGTGGCACAAAGTACATGTTTGTGTTTTTTGAACAATGTAATAAAACACACATCCTTGTTTTTCGCCGTGAGTGTTTAGTGATCCCCTGAGTTTTTAGCGCACCTGCTAATGTGCTCGTGTACCTGCCTGTTTAGGTTTCCTCGACCTAACTCTCCAGCATATTGCAAGGCTAATACAGCGCTAAAATGAGATACATGTTCTACTTTGAAATGAAAGGTATTAATGTCATTTCATCTTTCCACCATACTTTTAAAGAGGCTAAATATGGTAACATGCAATTAACTATTAGCAAAAGGTTGGAGGACTGGTATCGGGAAACACTTTAAAATTAGATATCGTAGGGACGGTCAACTCTGCTCTTGGAGAACCACTATAAAGAGGTGAGATGTATTTTGCTTCACCAGTCAACCTGACCTTCTCCCAAGTCTTGTGGAATAGTTACATTTTATTCGTAGCTATTCTCAGCATACAGCATCTGTGTGATTATGAGTATATAATCTTGTCTACTTTTAGAATACCATTATGTTTTTTTTACACTTTTCTCTTGTGCACTGTATCCATAGAAACATATAGGCTCCCCACTTTAACATACAGGACGTTTCTTGCTAATGCAAAGTGTAGTGTTTTTTATGTTTGGTGAAGACTAATTTAAAGAAAGATTGTGAGTATGCCTTAGAATGTGTCCATCAACTTTTTACCACAGTAACAAAGTTTTAGTCAAAAAGAAATACATCTGCAAGCAAGTAACAAACAAGAAGGGTTAAGAATGGCACATATCCAAGGGTATTTTTACTTGACATGTTTTTTTATGCAGAAAAAAATGCAGAATGTCTGAAATGTAGTTTTGCCAATATGCACTGTAAAGTGATAGGTATTAAATCCAGATTTAATAAATGATGGCTACCATTTCCTATAACTAGAAATGAACAGAGCATGTACACCCTGGATATACTATTTCCTGAAATGTTCCCAATCCTGAAACACAAAGACCAGGAAAGTTCTATGTATTAGACCTGGTGTTTCTGGTGTAGAAACACATATTCCCAGGAGGTATGGAATATTTGCCCTACATTAGTTGGGTATTTTGGAGTAAATTCATTTATTAATCCAGAAAAAAAATAAATTGAGGTATGACTGTATATCTATAATGCATATTTATATGTGACTTTAATTAAGTTATGTTAATTATATATTGCATAATTAAGTCTAATCATGTATAATCTTGGTCCAGATTTACTTCTGGCAGTGACCTGATCTCTTAACTATTATGCCATTAATATCCATAGTGTAAAAGCAAATGCTGGAAAAGGTTTAACCACATAGGTATTTCAGTAATGTCTGTCACACTTTGCCTTGTGATGTTCTATTCTGTAATTCTGTACTGCTTTAATTATGAATAGTTATAAACTAACTCTGTCACTCTTCCTGGCAGAACGAAAGGGGCGAACATAGCATTTATTTGCAGTTTTTATTCTCTGTAGTGTAACAAAAACATAACAATAAACACATATGGTAATGAGCACCAGCTAACGTCATTAATCTCACTGCTGCCTGACAGAGTTTACCCTCTAACGTTTGCTATAGTAGTTTGTGCCAGCGCACAGTCAAAGTCCTCGATAAGGTGTGCCATGATGAAACTGGGAGTTACGTGAGCTACAGCCAAGCTGACCTTTATTTGGGCGAGTCACTGCGTACACGGGCAGCAGCCATAAAGCGCGCCTGTCACCAGCCAAGGGAGGGCCCATTGCTCTTCTCTTTTTATCCAAAACAAGTGAGGAGGGGCTCAAAAAAATGTATTCAAATATTGAGCCCCGGGGCTGAGCTGAAAGCAGGTCACGTTGACTGAGGTCATTAATCTCCCAACTGAAAAAGGTCATATTTATAATGACTGCGGGTAGTCCTATCGGGATATCTCTGAAACACGTGTACTGATCCACATTCTCTACCGCTGTTCTGCAGTATCTGATCTGTTGACCTACAGATGCAAAGGATAGGCACTGAAATAAAGAGGAACCACAGTAGCTACAATACAGCAGCTTTCTGATTTTTTAAAAAAATGTCTAGAGATAATTAGTTGATTGACATGTTTGAACACAAGTAAATACGCTATATGAATTTCATTTCATAGTTGATTGAAACCACCACTACATACTTTAGGTAATGCTACCTGAATACCTAATGTATTGTTATTGAGAGTGACTTACACAGATAAACGTTCCTACACACTGTACATTATTACAGATGGATATTTTACTGAAATGAGTTGGGTTAGGTACCTTGCTCAAGGGTATGATGGCATAGCCCTAACAAGGAAATGAACCAACAGCTTTGGAGCTGAAAGTCCAGCTCGCTAATCATGATACTACACTCTTCCTCCACACAAAGATATTTTTATTATTTCAAGGGACTTGGCCAAAATATGTTAAATAAAAAAAGAAATAAGTATAAGTGAATGTCCATATTAGTCAGTTACTCACAGCCAGTCTGGAGGCTGAAAGCAGGGGCAGACAGTGAATTGGAGTCAGAGTAGCGGTACTGCACTCAGCTGGGAAGGTTTTTTTGTTCTGCATGACTTTGTCATCACACCTTGAGCTCTGCGTCCATGTTAAACGCTCAGGGTTTGACACGTTTCCTCTCGGTCATTATTTATGCGCAGAAATTAAAAAAAAAGAAAAGAAAAGAAAAGAGAGAAGCTGCTAGAAGCGGGACGCGGCGGTTCCTCGGGTCTGCGTGTCACCATCGAGCAGTGGAACTATAACTCAAGCCGGCTGATTATTCAAAGGATGTTGCAGAGCCGTGGCCAAGGACAGCCTTTCCTCGCTCGCCCCGAGGAGAGGAAGGGGGACGAGGAGGAGAGAGAGAGAGAGAGCGAGAGAGGCTGAATTAATGAGGGAATCAAACCGCTGTGACTTACCTCAGCTCCTGAGGAGAAACTGGGACAAAGGCTCTACCGGCGTCCACTCTTCACCACTTCCTCGTCTTCCTCTTCTTCTTTTTTAACAGTCCCTGCACCCCTGCCTCTGCCCCTACCCCCCTTTCTGCCAGTGCTGGACATTTTGCCTCTCAAACCCCAGAGGTTGTCCACAGGCGGGAGTTCCGTTAATGGATGGCCGACCCACTGCTGCCGTCGCCCCCTTTGAGGTGCGGGAGTTATGGGACGTGTACCCGTTTGCTCTGTCTTTATTCTCACCTGCAGCGGAATGTTCTAGCACTGCAGATGTGGGCATATAAAGTATGTATTTACATGAGCTCCTCTTTGTGTCATATTGCTTTTGCATATGACGGCTGTATAAGTGAGTGTATGACATGTACAAGTTAAATATGGAAAATGTCAGACAGACACATATTCCAGGCCAACCTAGGCCTTGCTAAAAAAAGTGCAAAGGTGTCTGGACACTAAGGTGAATAAAAGACTGCAGGGCCAAATTGCTGGTCAGGATTCAGCTGGTTTCAGCCCTATGCACTTCATTTAACTGCTGAAACAAATCTAAAAGACACTCCGGCCCTCCGGGTCTCAAATTGTGCACAATTTATGCTAACTGTGCTAACACTGGCTCAGGTTGACACCATGAGCCAGTGTTATATACACTTATATATCTCCATACCTGTACTGTATACAAGTGTACAGCAGCAATGTCCCTATATTGGATTTAAACTGGGAGCTTCATGTTTGCATTTGTATCCCCTTGGCGTCTGTGCCACTTCGCCAACTCTTGCACATCACAAATGGTGTGCAGACAGTGCGAGCCGCTTTCAGCACCTGTTCCATACAGGCAGTCTGTGGCCCCCATTCAAGTTATTCACGGTCCCTGATTACGTCACACACTCAATCTGTGGTGAAGTCCAGTCGTCTGGAAAACGCATGGTGTCCTTGTCATTCCAGCCCCCAAGGTCATGCAAACATATGCACACATACTGTCAAGGTAGGAAAAGAAAGGAATTTGCACTTCTAGTTATTTCCTCAGGTATACAGTGACAGAGAGTTATTTAATCAATGGGTCCAAAACATAAATATATAAAAAATACACACACTGTTTAAATCAGTGTGTCATACTTAAGTCCTTGTAGACTGCAGTCTTTGAGGTTTACTTAAGATGAGCATCCACCTTAAGCTTTGTAAGTAAGGTATGCAAACTATTTAAGTAGTCCATGACTGAAATGCTTTGACACACCTTGCTTTGAATACTTTCGTGCTGAAATAGATCACCTGCAGTCACTACTGATCAAAGTAATTATCTCAATTAAGATCTAGAAATTCAAGAAATTGTTGGTAGATTATTGTTGGCTGTCCCTTTTAACTATATAAAATGATAATAATTAATAATAAAAATAAACTATAGAAGCTTATAGAATTGTCGAAAAGAAAATAACTTTGAACTAACCATAACTGATGTTCTGCTATTTGCTACTTGGAAAATATCTTACTCTATGGAAAGTGTATTTATCATTTCTCACTTTTTTTCAAATAATAAATAGCTATTTTTATGTCTTAGTATAACATTTATAGCATTTTTTGTTTGTAAAATATAACATAAATTAATAAGGGAGTGTCATGTATATTCGCTCTCCTGTTATATGCCAATAAAGAATGCTGATATGACCCTCCAGGTCGGTATTCTGAAACAATAGTTAAAAATGCCTAGGGCAATTTATTTCACACCAACAATGTTTTGACTTACATCAAAGTTTGACTGGGTACCTTTGCAGGTTGTCAGGTACATTTTATTTTCATGAAGGGTCATTATGAGATATGATTAATTGAGTTATTGTTATCTCTCAGAACATATTGCCTAGCCAGAACTCCTGTGATAAAACTATAACTTTGATGAATTTACTTTGTTCCATTAAGATGCTTTTTTTTGATTCCCACCCTTAGAGCACTGCACATTTTAAGCAGTAAAAACTGCAGATATGCTGCCCGTCATGGTTATCTCCTAATTTCATTTCCATCACCTGACCTGCAGGTGGCCTCCACTATTTCTGTTTGAACATATGAACACAGATAATCATAAATAATTACAAAGAAAGAAACAGAAATCATGACAAATAATGAGAAAGTAAAGTTTTGGGGCCATAATGTTTGATGGAAGACAGGGCCTTAGCCATCTAGCACCTGGAGAGCATGACAAAAACCAGCTGGTTATCTGGCTATTTATTAGACATTTCACTAATGCAATATCAGGTAGCAGAGTAGCATAATGCTTAAGGAGCTGGCCTTCCAACCCAGCACTGGTGATTTTGATTTCCAGGAAGGGCACTGCTGTTGTATCCTCAAACAAGGCACTTAACCCGGTTTGCTACAGTAAATAATCAATGGACAGTGCGTAGATATTTAAACTATGCAGTCGATCTGTATGTAAAAAAAATTTAAACCGCATAAAAGCATCTGCTAAAATTTATGTACATGTGAATGTACGATAAAAGGCCATCCTTTACATTAAGGTACTGTAATGTTAGGGAGTTGTTGATTAATACGTTTCTATTATGGCTAGCATATTTTGTAGGATTGTTAGCAAGCAGCGCTATATATTTAGCTATCATTAGCGCTATATAATTAGCTATCTATATGTTTAGCTATATATTTAACATCACATATGAAAATGGTTTTGCAAAATAATCCAATTCTGTTAAGTAAACATCGACAGGAGAATTAGACTTTTGGGCATAAAAGCCGCATTTTCTCACATGCCTAGACGTACCCACTTGCATGCAGAACAGAACGTGGCATGACTATCTAGTTTGTGCAGTTACTAAGGAAATGTGGAGGAGTGAATTTCCCAGCCAGCTCTGTGCAGGTTCTTGCCCCCAGAAACCCTGTGTCACCACTCTCCGCTTCCATTTTATGAATTCTTTTATGAGTAAAATCAGGAAGTGAGTTCTGCTAGAGAGGGCCTTTAATTGAGAGACATGCAGAGCCAAACTGCCACACAACATGCTGCTCAAGGTTACTAAGATCTGCTTCACCAGGGGAGAAAAGATCGCTTCACCAGGAGAGAAAAGCACAGACGGGATATGGTTTTTTTTTCTCCTAACAAATAACAAAATGTATTTGTACATTTATGTAGAGAGGTGAGACTTTTTTCGTTGTTAAGTGGTAACTAAACTGCACTGACAGTTTAAATCTCAGGGAATAGTGTAGAGGATCTTGCCAATATGAGCGAGCAGCTCCGGCAGATCGCAAGCTGTGAGGAAGGCTTCTCAATTCTCCAATTAATTAACACCGAGTCTCTTCTCACTTCAGCCTGCTATGAGGTTCAGCCATAACAACAAGCAGCTGTTCAAACAAAGAGAGACATATCCCCCTCTCATTAATTAATACTCATATTAATCAATCCCCTCAAATTCATTACATTTACTCAAATAAAGCAAAAAAAAGAAAGAACATTAGAATTACATTCTGGCATTAAGCAGACGGTCTTATCAAAACAGACTTACAGTCACACAAACCAGTGGATGTTAAAAGTATTTTTACATTGTTTTCTTATTTTTATTAATAACTGATTAATTGTAAGATGTGACTTGATTCCATGGGAACCAACGTTTGGCTTAAAAGAACCATGGCTGCAATGAAACTCCAAGAGTAAAACCATTAGCTTCTGCTTCTGGCTTGATTCTCACTGATATTCTTCTATTTTTTAAAACAATGTTTGTAATTCCAAGAGCATCTTTCTTGTTTCTTGTTCAGGAAACAGCACTGGTATGTGAGAGGTAATTGCATAGTATGTGCTCAGTAGTAGTTAGCGGTGCAGCTGAATCACTTGCCTGTGGAGTGGAATATGCCTAGCATGGACATCTAATGGGGTGTGATGGAAATTTACAAGGGCCCATCAAACATATGCAGTGTGAAGAGGTAATTGTATCCCTTAAATAGAATGTGATTCACTGTACTGTATTGTGGATACATGGTATTTAGGAGAAGCTCTCTTATTTCTATTTAACCCTCCTTATATCCTTGGAAATGGGAAATGGTACAAACCTTTTGTGTTAGCAAGTCAAATTTTATAACCATTTATACCCATTAAATCTTAATGGTGTTAATTCTTAAAGACCATGTTTACCTTTTGATATGAAATCCATTTATTATATTTACTATGGTGAAAAGGTGAATATGTTATTGGGCAATAATAAAATAGTATTAGATCAGTAACAGTATCAGAAAAAATTCTCAGAAAACTTTTTTTTAAAACTTTATTGGCATTATAACATCTGGGGTGTTATGGGTCAAAACTGACCCATACAGACCTATGTAATAAATAAATATAATATCACTGTATGATTTTTTGATGCACAGCACTGCATAAACCACAGGATCCACAAGATCACCATACTCTCAACAACAAGCAACCAAAATTCGATCCATAACATCACCTATGTACCCACATTTTACACAGACACAGAAATTTTACATAGACAAAATTCTATAGTATAGTGAACATTGATTTTGTTGTGTTTTTCAGGATTTAATTAGGCCTGGTTCTTAAAACCCAAGCTAAATGGTATTTATGACATATCTTAACTTCAAAGCATGTCGGATTTGTTCCTGACACAATAGTGGGGTCTGGTATTTAGATATTTGTCCCTAATGTTGATGTTCCCCTTTGCTCAAAGATGAACCAAACAGCAGATTCCCCGAGTTTATGTAATATTTACCTCATCCTGACGTCTGCTTGTTCATTTATGCATTATTTAGGTGCTGAAATGAACAGGTCAGGACTGGGGTGAAGTCAATATGTTTGTAAACACTCCAGAGGATGCCTCTAGCCCAGCCGTGCTCCCTGTGAACTATTCAGCAATGACACGAGTATGCACTCTTATTCTCCCTAAAACTTCTGATCAATTAGCTTACTTTTTTACAATATATTTACATTTTAGGCATTTAGATGATCTTTCACACATATTACATTTTTTTACATCCTGCCAGTGTACTCCTGAATGTCTCCTGAAACTATTTATGTGAATCACCTGGCTCTGGATGTTTATTTAAACAATTCCTGTGATACACCTTTCTCAATGGTACAATGCTAGTGCCCTACCTGAGAATCAAACCTGCAACCTCTGAGATACAGGCTCAGCTCATGTAACGCCACTTATAATGTCGTTTCCATAACATTACACAGTTCAAAGATAGGACACATTCCTATGTCTTTATCGGTGGAAAGAAGTTTTGTGTGTTGTTATATTAATGTTTAATTGGCATCAGGTCCTGACAGTGTTTGAAAAACAAAGACTAAATGACACTTAAAAAATAAAAAGTATTTTTCCAGAAGAACTAACATCACTGCTGCATGTGAATCAAACTCCATTCTCTAGAAATATCAGCAGCCTAATTGCACAATAAATGTAAGGGTCTATGTCTAAACTTAGTTTGCTATAATGAGGGTTTTGCTATAGCTGAATCAGCTCAATCAACCGGTCAGTCAAATGCCACATAAATAGCTGGAGAACTTTAGTGTGACTGTAATAAATAGCTTTCCCCCGGGTTTTCACAGGTCACTCTGCACAGCGCTGTGTGGTTACTGTAAGTTAATGATGCTGGCAGCTGCAGCCAAAGTTCAGGATGCATTCATGCTCACAGAATTGTGATATCGGCAGTGCGGTATATTGGTTAGGAAAACGGGCTTGTGACTGAGAGGTTGCAGGGTTAACTCCCAGTTGAAGTACTGCCATCGGACCACCGAACAAGGAACATGGCCTGAATCGCTTGCATAAATATCCAGCCATATAAATAGATTGTATGCAAATAAGCAACTGGGAAAGACCAATAAAAACTCTTTCAGTAGGATGTAACATGCTAATGATCTTCAAAGAAAACCCTAACTACAGCTGTCTGCTGGTTTACAAATAATTTGTTTCCTCGTTCTCCCATATATATATATATCATAGTAATGTTTGGCCATCTTGAATGTGCTTGAAAATGTTGTGGGTTGTGACAATCACCGACCACTTAGTTAACAATCAAAAACTTTTTTCTTTCTCCCCCAACCAAAATAGCAGTGTTCAGGCCTGCTAAATGGGTTCAAGCGCTGACCGGTCCTTCCCGTTTCAAGGTCACAGACGCGTTTAAACTCCCTGGAAGAGAGCGGAGGGAGATTGATTGAAGGGATCCGATGTCCCGCTCGTCTCATTAGACCCCATTCTTCAGCTGCTCCAGGTTAATCGCCACACTCACACGCGCACGTGCGTCTGCACACACACACACACACGCACACACACACACCTTGTGCTGTTGTTCCAGTTATATCATAATTAGAGCGGCAGGGAGAGAAAATGAGAGAATATAAAACTCCTGCCCCACACTATCGTTCCCCACGGAGCCAGATGTGTATTTTATTTATAATTTTTTTTTACCTTTTTTTTTGACTGATTTAATTTATTTAATGACAGCTGTGCTAATGACTGTCTTTGGGGCACCGGTGGTGTCACAGATGCTGGGCGGAGCGGAAATTAAGACGACGAGACAAAGCCGACAAAATCATCCTCCCCTGGCTGTCTCAGCAATGCAAGGACACAAATGACGGTCACAAACGACCTGCTTTGGGCTAATCTCTCAGCCAAAAAAATAAAAAGAAAGAATAGACTGGCTCAAATGAGATCGGGCTGATCTCAAGCCTGTCTTTATAGACAAACTAGAGGACTGCGTTAGGCATCAATGAAAATGGAGAGGCTGGATAAAGCCAGAGAAAACAATAATAACTTGTTTCTGCTGTTCAAACAATAAAACACCTTTACTGTTTCAGGTACATTGTGGAGGTGTGAGGTAAAACCAAGCATATTTTACACGCGTGATGGCCTGATCCACTTTAAGCTTGAGTATCATGAACCTTGGCTAAGACTATTAGACACACAATGGCACTCCATTACAGTATGTATTCAGCTCAGTGATGCAGGAGGGATTTTTGAAGTGGGAGGGGGGGGGACCAAACTGTGAGCAAAAGGTCTCAACTTTTAAACTCTCACTTAAACAAAAGTGTGGAGACAAATCAGGGTCCCTATGAAACTGTGCCCCTGTTTCAGCTGTTCCACAAAAAAATAAATAAAAGATAAACCCTGATACTGCAGGGTAAGGGACTCACAAAAAGTACACCTGGATCCATTAACTAACACATTACAAATGTGAGAAGTAACAAGAAATCATGTCTGGATTGTCACAATTGTGGAACTGGACAAACAGTAGGAGATGCCTTTTCTGTAAGGCAGAGGGAACCAAAAGAAAAATCAAAGCGTAGATTCACAAAAGTCAATAAATCTGTCCTCTTTCATTGACTTACAAATTAAAGCAGGTTATGAGTTTTTTCTTCACAAATGCTGGCTGATGCATTAATGTTTAGGGGCTCTCCAAACTGTATGAAGAAAAAAAAAAACAGCAAGACTTGAGAAGAACAAAAATGAAAAGAACAAAATCAAGAACACATTTGAAAGGAATCCAGGTCGTTTCTGTTGGGAAACGTGTCATTTGCCAGCCTGTGCCATGGCGATTGCCAATTCACACCACGCCTCTCCCACTATCACCATGCTCTGCCGGGCAGCCCGAGTGCGCACGGGAAAAAAGCGCTGCCAAATGGTGTGGGACTGGCTGGAGGCTCAGGTGGCAGCGCAAAACACACCAGATCAGCTCCATCACCTGTCCTATCAGGGCGTCTCAATTACTTTCATTTATCATAATTATCACATTACAAACCCTACAGAGCGCAATCAGATGTGATTAAACTTTGTTGGCAGCAATAATATTTTTAAATTTAGAAAATTAGAAAATCATCATATTGCCTCCTGATATATCGCCCCCTGCTGGATGCCACCAGCCAACTTGTAAATCAAGTGTTTCCTCTCCTTACAGTGCCAGCCAGATTTGCTACCATTAATATTTGCTATAAAAAATAACTGATGGGGTGTTTGAATTTTTGAAAAGGGGAAGCAGGATAAATAAATTCATGTGAACAACCATTCAACAAGTACACCTTTTTCAAGTTCAGCACTCTTTTGGTGTAACTACAATAATTTCCATAGTTAAAATATGAGTAAATATGAGTTTGAAATTTTGATTGTTCACAGAATCTCAGACTATCAGAACTGGTGCATTTGCATTATGAATAAATATCATTATTTATTTGTTCACTTATTCACAGGTATATACATGTGAGAAGAGATCCCATTTGGAATGTTTTTCTTGTCTAAAAAAATAAAATTTCTATATTTATGAAGTGTATTTATTTTCTTCTCTTTCCGTTATTACTGCTTTGAGTCTCAGAAATGCCTTTGGCTAAATGTACTTTGGAGGACTGGTATCATCAATAAAAGAACATTTCTCATTCATAATTCCTCACTTACACAGTTTTAGTAAAAATAACAATAAGTACATGAGAAGTCTTGCTCTTTAGTGGAATGTGCTGTGTCAAATTATGTCTGAGGACTTGTACTCAACTGTGAAGAATGTTAAAGTAGTAATGAATAAGAGTATGAAACTTTTCAAATAAATACACTCACAAGACAAATACAAAAGAGAACTGGGTAATTCCTGTCCATTCCTAACTTATGTCAAGTAAGACAGTTTTGAAGGTTTTGGGCCACAAACCTAAGCCACCATAACAGTAAGTGAAATGAGACATGATGATTTATGAATATGATAAATAAAATTAAATATTATTATCTTTATTCAGAGCAGCTGTGGCACACTCTTGTCCTGAGGGCTGCATGTTCTTCTGCAGGGCTAAGAGGTTTTCCATCTTACTCACAAAATCAGTCAATTGAAGCTGCTGTTTACATTATTTACTCACCTTGTTTCTTGGGTTTGAACTAGTTACTGACTTCAGGGTGAAAACCCAAACCAGCAGACCCAACTGTCCCCCTAAGAGTAGGGATATCCACCCATGCTGGGCTAGAATATTGTGTATATTATGACATGGTATATCATATTGTTTATGTAACACTGTATGTAATTATATATCAGCCAAACATCCAAAAACATTCACTTAACAGTGATGCTTGTTCATATTTTCAGTACCTGATGTTATGCCCCACTCACTTTTGAGTTGGTCAGATTCCGAAATCTATAGTACTCTCTCCTTCAACCACAGTCAACTGTAAAAGCAACATACGTGGCTTACTGCTGTCTGCAAACTCCATGCTAGACAATGTGTGCTAGGTTTACATCTACATCTGGCGAATAAGTGCATTCAGAAAAGGTCTGGAGAAGAACCGTAATCACACTGAGATCTTAGTGTCATGGCCCCTCGACAGTCCCACACACCGACAGCATGCCTTTACTCTCCAGAGCCAGGCAGGAGGAAGCCTGAGGATGTACTGACCTGAGTATATCGGTGGTGGAACCCCATGCTATCTTCAGCTTTTATATTTTATATTTTCAGCTTTTATGAACTAATACTAAATTACTTCTATGGAGGCTTGTGAGACTCCACACATTATTTAATTTACAGCGGAATGGGATGTTCTGAGATGCAGGATGAACAGTGGAAACACAGGAAATGGGGTGGATTAGTCAGTGCTTGTGTTAAACAGCCTGTATAACACCCCCACCCCCCCTCTATATCATCCTTCCTTTACTCATAACAGCAGTGAAGAGAAGAGGCAAAGGTGACTGGAGATAAACAAAAGGAAGAAAGGAAAAATATAAGTGTCTGTAAACAGCTTTCCTCCTAGGATTGCAGCAATGTGAGATAAGACAATAAGTATTGCTCAGTGAATGGGAAATATAGCCTTGGAAGTATGGAAAGTTAATACTGTTCCTTTTTGACACAATGTGCTATTTACCAACACCTAATACTTCATTTAATGTAATTTAGTAGATGCTTTTGTCCAAAAACAACTTACATGACATGTGTAACAAGGCATGTATAACAGTGGAATTCAAACAGAAGAGGCTGCAGCCTATAAGACAACAGAATGAGGTTACTTTGAAGCAAAAAAAAAAAAAAAAAAAAAACTTCCAGTCAGTGATGTACACACAACCCAGCTTTTTTGCATTTTGACTGTCAAATTTCCACTTCAATTTCCATTTCAGTTTGGTCAGTTAAATGGGACTCAATTTCAATTCATTTCCTGAATTAACTTCTTCTGAATCTAACTTCTTCTAAAACTTAAATACTATTGAAATACTACCTCAACCCTCAGTCCACGTATTGTTGATGTATTACTTATCATCAAAGTAGATGAAGTATGTAGCCAATGTTCCTTGATTTTTCAGATTAATTAAATTATGAAAGCAGTTCAAAGGCCAGCAAGAAAATTTTGCATCCGAGTTTGAAATCAGAACTCTGAAACTAATCTGATATTATTGTCAAAAATGGCTGTGATATACAATTTAATATAACTAGAGCAAAATGAAATAAATTAAAGTACATTGAATGAGCACTGTACATTTTGTTACAGACAGAACTGGACACTGATAAATCAAAGAGCCTCAGTGCAGAGACAAAATGTCCTGATGTGACATGTCACATTAATATTCAGGATTACCCTCATTAAAGTAACATTGTTCATGCCGCTTTGCTCAATGAAGTTGAATTCTTTGTTATTCAGCTGTATTGCAGATCTATTGATTAGCGGTACATATTTAGAAATGGATCAGGTGTTTGTTTTAAAGGTGTCTGTGGGATATTTTTTTAATCCAAGTAAGGATGGAAAATGTATAATCTATAATAAATTTAATCTAAATCAATTATCTAAATTCTGTGTGTGCGTGCATGCATGTGTGTGTGCGTGTGTGTGTGATAGGATAAGAGATAGAGATCATGCTCATACACATCCGTTAATGATTTTGCTCCCATTGGATCTCATAGCATTGCGTTAGCCTGGCTTTGGAACACCAAATGGGACAGAAAATCTAATCAGGTAAAACAAACAGGAGAACACATTCACCAAGACCTGAGTGACAAGGAAGGAGTTAATGCTAAAATCAGTTTTCAAGGCAACGTCTTTGATCCAATTGCTTTGAAATAAATTGCTGACATTCTGACCACAGGGTCTTAATCAGATTCAATATCACAGAACCGGGCTGTTTACTTATTAAAGCATGTTTACATTATTAGAGATATCAAAGACTTCAATAACATACATTAACATTTCTGCAACTCATTTAAATTGGAATTTTGCACATGAAAGCCCTCCTCAATTTATTAGTAAAACTGAATTTATAAAAAAATGAACAACTAAAATATTCAAATTATGTAATCTGGTGAACAATTGAAAGTAATGGAAACATTCACTTAAAACTCTTAGAAAGACACCAGAAGGCACTGAGAAACTTAAAACAAGAAGATCCATTTGTGACATGAGAAAAGAATGAAGATCCAGTCCAGGGTTGCAGGTAGCAGGGCACATTGGGTGAAAGGCACAGAGACACCCTGAACAGGTTGCCTGTCCATTAAAAGGCCAAACAGATAAACACTTGGCCAATCAGGAGAGGCCATTGGAAAAGACCAATCAGACTTCACTGTTTTAGCCCTATCCTTCCCCAGAAAGACTGAACCAGTTCCTGCCCTTTGTCCAAATAGCAAATCAGCAGTATGGCATACTGAATCTAGCACAACTGCCTGTTGTGTTGATTAAATAAAATGCAGAATGCCAGTTGTAGCCATGCTTCTTCAAATGGAATGCCACTGAGACACTGAAACTGATTTTTCAAAATTAGATGCACTTCCCCCATAGAATTAAAGCAAAACTTGAAACTGCACAATTAGGTTGAACAAACACCTGTTATAACAAGCAATTTGGCCCAGATTCAGTGAGAACGTATTCTTCACTTTCTTCCCTGTCTGTCTGGCATGGGTAAGAATATGCAGCATAAAGAACAGCGATGCATACCTCACTAAACAACAAAATGTAGAGAGGGAACGTACCCACCATAAAGACACATATAATCTATTTTAAGAGGTGGAGAGTGCTCAACGATTTCTTAGTGAAAAGCTCTGCTCCGTATTCTTAGTGCACATTTTGTTTCCATGTTGTCTCATCCACAACACGGAGTCAGACCTGTCAATGGTTAATGCTGTCAGCTCTGAGCCTTATTAAGTGGTAATTGAATAATTAACTGAGACCATTGCCACAATTAATTGAACGTCTTTTTGACATGTGGTGTGAAACTCTCTGGTGACAGAGGACAGAAATAAGTATGAGTAAACTCCAGATTTCTCAGGATCATCACCACAGCGTAGATTACAAGGGCTGATACACACAAGAATATTAGCGTGTGGGTTTTTGAAACTTTTGGTTTGCGTTGGCATGTGGTGTCACACCGAAATCTCTCATTGAAAATCACCATTATGTTTCAGATAAAGACACTTTTTTCTTGATTTGGCGCCATGCTCGACAATGTAAGATTTGTTTGCGCACAATTCACATGTTATTAAACTGCTGATTGTCAACTTGTATTACATGATATTTTAATACATTTTGGTTTGATTATGTAGAGATTACAGCACGTTTTATACATACCCCCCAGATCAGGGCACCGTGACGACAGGGACAAATGGCTCCACCACTGATTAGTAAGGTGATGAGATGCTTCAGAAACATTGAAAGTGTTTACAGGTGAAATAGTGAGAACGGCCCTTGAAGTATCCTAGTTTCTACTTATTAGGATGAGTAAAAGTTAAGTTTTAAATTATGTCATTCCCTTCTTGTCCTTTACAAATTTTCAAGGCCTTTTTTTTTCTTCCTGTCACTTCCATCCTGGTTTCTGTGTAAATTGCACACTATTGATTTAGCTTTTATCATTTAGATTGAGCACATATTTATTCTAAACCCCTCATTTGAACACTCCGCACATCCAGCTCAGTCTCCTGCAAGGCGATACACCAAGTCATATTCCTTGACGCGCCGATTCGGACTGAAATAAGGAAGCCTTCATGCGGTTCATTAAATTGCATAAGCATGGAAAAACACCCTGGAGTGACATGAAATAACTCATTACGTAATCTCTCAGACAGATATATTTTCTCAGAAATTTTGAGATTGATCAAAAAACATTTGGCTCATTCAGTCCCAGACTAAAATGTTCTTCTCTAACCTCTGAGAGAGAAATCTGCTGGAGCACTTCTCCTACTCATTACTCTTCTGTTTAATGATGGCTTCCCAAAAACTCAATATAACCCAAGGCATTGAAGGAGATCACTGATAGTTTACGAGCCAAAATGTATTACCATTTAATTTAGAGCTCCTTTACAAAACTATGTAAAGATTGATCTTAAACAAAATGTCGATATTTGGATTTAACAGCATCCAGGGTTATCAGGATGGAAATACCCATGGGAAGGCAAGCTGTGAATCTCATTTTTTGGCATCTCATCTAATGACTATAGGTTATGTAGTTGTCTAATATGTACACCTAATTATATTCTAATAGTGTTTTTTTTATTATTTGCAGTATTGTAGAATGAAGTTTAACTTACAGTAATATCATTTAAGTGGCATCTTAAGGTTTACAATCAGGATGGAGAAGTGGCTAGACTGTATTGGTTCAGAGTAATTAGATGCCATGGCAACAGTAGAAATTTCTAAGAAAAATGGGTTTTATTATGGGTTGCCCTTTGGGAGGCCAGGAAGGTGGTATCATGAACTATTTATAAATATTAAATATTGACAATCATTATTAATTGAAAATAACAAAATAAAGCATCCCAACAACACAAAAATAAAAGGTTAAAGGAAAAAAAAAATGTTTTGCTTGAGTTCCAGCAGCGTACAGCATCATTGTCGAATACAAGACTAACACACAGCAAATGGTTTCAATGGACAAGCATGTTGGGATGATTTTCAAGGCTAATGGGCAGACGACAAGTAGCTCATTGAGTGCATTAGAAAATATGCAGTTATTTCAAAAAAATGTTTCTCAAAAGCTCAGAAATGCCACATGCCAAAATTCACTGAGAACAGGGACTGAACAAAGAACAGAAGAGGACACTTACTTCACCTGAAGCCCTTTTTAATGGTCTTCCTTGCAAAGTAGTGCATCCAAACTGCAGACACTAGCATATCAAATCTGAATGATTTCTTGAACATACATGCATCATTTGGATGCAATATAAGCATCTATGTGCATACAATCTGTTCTCAGTGTTTTCCAGTAAAATTAAGCCTAAAGGTTACACAAAGTCGGCATACATTCAACATCAATGAATCTGTTCTCTTTTATCATTTAAACTGTAAATGTTGTTGCAGATTTATATATTAATCAGGGAGGAATAACCAGATAGAGACTGTTTTCTGACATTTAGGCAGCTAAAATGTTTTTAGTTTCAGTTTAGAGTACAGAAGTTGTATCAGTTTTAAGTAGAAATGGATTTTGCTCTTATTTTAATCCTGCAGATCAGGTGTGTGGGTGTGGAGATCAAAGGAATTAAATAACAGCATTCAGTGTTGAGCACTGAACACTGTGCAGAATGATGGAATTGTCTTTACCTTCATTTTAACTATATATTAAAACAACAACAACAAAAAAAACAACTTTGGGCCTCATGCACTACCAGTTTCAGAACATTTTTTGACATTTCACAATTGCATATAATGAACAACTTGGAATTAATGAAACATACATATGGACATCCCAAATGTAATTTCAAAAGATAATGACATAACATAATACAGCTATTTCCATGACACTCCAGTGTCCATTTTTAGCATTCTCACAGTTGCTGTGGTGCAGTTCAATGTTAATCGAATGAGGCACGATGTGAAATTGAACAGCATGTTAAACAGAACCTGCAGTGCTTGTCCAACACCCCCCCACCCATTTACACTGGCGAAATCACAAAGTCTTGGCTCAAGCAAAAAGGTCAAGAGAAATGTATGTAAATATCACTCCTTAGCTGTTGGGTTTATAGTTTCTTCCCCTTTAAAAGCCCAATCAAGAATGACAATCTCATTAAACTGTAATTTCTCTCTTGTGAGCGGCTCTTTTTTTTTTTTTTTAATCCCGTCCTCTGAAAAGTCCTAATTGAAATGCCTAGGCACTATGACCTTGAAATGTTAATCTAAACACAGACATTTATCTCTGCCTTGTCACCAGTTTAGCTTCTGTCTTCTGATCAAACACCTCGGGACACCGGGCATCCATCACCTCTCCGCAGTGGTACAAATTTGATTTATGGAGGAGATCTCGTGGCGGTGTTATTTTAAACTATTGAAAGCTTTGTAACGCACTTTCAAGAGGGGCTGAGGAAGAAAAAAAAAGGATATCAACTGCTCACGTGCTGAAACAATCCTCTTTTATTCAATTTAGCTTGTCTTTAACTGTCCCTTCCACTCAAAAACAATTTACTCTCAGGGTGGAGCACACCTGCGGTCTGAGTCTCTATCCTTTTAATGCTGGGTTTGTGGCTCTTTATTCGTCATTAGGGACATTTATGAAACCCTCACATCTCTCTCAAGACCGCCTGTTACATGGAAATGTGTATATTTGTGTGTGTGTGTGTGTGTGTGTGTGTGTGTTTGTGCATACCTGTGTGTGTGCGCATATGTGTCAATGTGTGTGTGTGTCTGTGTGTGTGTGTGTAAGGGAGTATGTGTAAATGGTGTGCCTGTGTGTGTGTGTGTGTGTGTGTGTGTGTGTACATGTGTGTGGGTGTGTGTCAGTATATGGAGGTGTGCATATGCATACCTATGTAGTTTCTATGTAGTTTCCTGCATACAAGTGTGTGTATGTGTCACATTATTTTTATGTCTTATTGTATCATTATTTGTTTAAATGTTGCTCCTTTAACTGCCATGTTTTCCCATCCTGTCATTTATACTGGGTTATGATGCTTATCCTTAATGCACTATACTTTATTGTTTTACTATAGCAATTACATGGCTTGAGATGTCTTATTACGTGGCAATTCAACTTTTATACCATAAATGCATCACATCTGCAATTTAAGAAAAATGATACAACCTTTTATTGTTGTGTTTATTTTCCTTGAAGCATCTTAGATTTTATTATTTTTTTAGAAGATGTGTTTATCTTATCTAATAACATTTATATTCATAAAGCTGGACTGACTCCAGTTAAATGCTATCTTCAAGTAACTTTACACAGCAGTGGTACTTTATTCAGAGTTTGAACCTGTGCCTTTCTGGTTGCAATGCCTTTGAATTTTCACAGCTGCCAGTCACCAACTACATAAAGAAACCAGTAATGCATCCTCATGAATGGATTTTCTTATAAATCTTCGAGAACTTTTCATTATATTACATTACAGTTATTTAGCTTATGCTTTTATCCAAAGCAACTTACAGTTGATTAGACTAAGTAGATCCCAGGGGCCAATCCCCCTGGGAACAATGCAGGGTTAAGGCCCTTACACAAGGAACCATCAGCTACACGGCTCTAACTGTGGCTCTACTGCAGCTTGAACCACCAGCCTTCTGGTACCTTAGCCACTGAGGGAACGCAGTGCGAAAAAGCATAAATGTAAATAACTACAGTGACAATAAAAGACTGAGCACTCACACAATCACCACAAAGCCTCCACACAGTTGAAATCACTTATATGAATACTTCTTAAAATGTATTTTTAGACAAAGCAGGTTGTGTTGCGCTGATATTTTGGGAAGCCTTTTTTTTAGACTGACTTTTTAATTTTGGACTTCAGTGCTCTGGAACAAAGGCTTTTATGTAGGAATGTGGAATATGACACCTGCCCGACTGGAGGAGGTAAAAGAGAGTCAAGGCCACTGAGTCTAAGGACTTCATACTGTTTGATCTTGAGTGATGAAAGGATGAGCTTTCTTGAACCACATTGTGGGTGGAGCCACACTCAGTTGTCAATCATGGTCTTGTTTAAGGTTCATTCCATACCATCTAACCCAGGACCTCCCAGTTAATGCCATGGATTTTCTTGAAAAAAAAAAAAAAATAATAATAATAATATGAAAACTTCTATTAAATTCATGGTACCTTGCAAAATTTTGTTGTGATTTTTTGAAGTTTGGCCCTCTGAGCTAAATTTCATCATTTTTGGGATTCTTTGTATGTGAATTGTAAGCCTCTCCAATTGCTTATTTTTCACTGGATTGGGCTGAAATTTGTCCAGAACATCCAAGAAACCCTATGGATAATTTGCAACATGTATTCATGTAAATAGTTGTTGCTGTTAGTGTTTTACAGTAATTAAATAAATAAAAGCAAATATTTTTTTACCTGAACTAAGATTAAGAATCTTTAATTTTCAAAAATTAGTATCTCCACTAGTTTTCAATTTTGTTCAACCAAATTTTGATTCTGTGTAGTATTAATACAGTTCTATCACATCTAGAAGTCATCTGGTCCTGAATAAAAAATTAAGTGCCACAGACCTTGCTAAATATAGCTTCGGAGCTGAAAACCCCACTTTTTAAGATTTTTTGACTGTATATTTTCCCAAGAGGGATTATTTTAATTTTCTTGAACTTTTATTATGGGGAAGTGTTAATATTCATTGCAGATATATAAAAATGTTGAAAGATTTTTTTTTCTCTCCACGGATAAACATAGTCTTTCGTCCAAAGCAGTGAATCATTGACACTATATGGTAGCTCCTCCCATTAATGGTTCAATGAAACCTCACTTCCCCTGTACTGCTGAGCTGACTAACAGTTTTTTAAGTTTGAGGGATAGTTCTTACATAGCAGAGTAGCACGGATGGAAAAGTCTCATGCTCCTTTCTTCTTCTATCTCTTTCTGGTGTCTGTCGCTCATTACGCAATCACTCAAAAACTGGATCTGTGATCAGACCTACAGTCTTTCAGAGGTGGACCTTCTGCAGTAGGCTCTGGGACAAGTGCGTGAAAAGGCTGACTCAGATACTCATAGGGGAAGAGCAGGACCCCTATGCTCATAGGGCTATGCCAGAGAGAAGCTCATGAGGAAGGACAAGCCCATGAGTTCCCTCTGTGTCAAATCGACCTGCACCTTCTGTCCATGTAACCTGATGTTCCATTTAATTCCAAATGGTTTCACCCCAGCAGACAAAATGGACATTTTGAACTGTCTTCAGCATATATAATGGCCTCATGTCATGTAAGATATTAGAGACTGTTAGAGTGTAAAATATACATTTAAATTTAAAGTATGTATCCCATTTATATCAATCACTTAACATATTTTCTAAATTATTCAAAAATAAATGTTTGTATGGCAAATTGTGTTACCTCTATACTGAAAAGCTCTGATTCACCAAACACCAAATGATTTTGCCAAACTCCAAAAAAAGCATTTTAAAAAGTAGGGTGTAATTGTGAAAAACATACAATAAAAAGATATTGGTGGTCTCCTCTTTTATTAGTGTTCATTGTTAATATTAATGCCTTAATTTGATGATACATAATTGGTGGAAACCCTTGCTCCTACATCATAGCTCACTCAGACACAAAAAGAAGACCATGTTTAATAGCCAACACCATGCCATTCGTATTTGCTGGGAATAAAAAAATGTAAGTAGGCCAAGGGTCCTCTCAAACAAACAAGAAAAACGTGACAATTAAAAGCAGAGCTGCAAGGCATCATGGGTAGGCAAATAGTTCATGGATGCCGCAATGAGCAGCCCATGCGGAATTAATGGTGGCGTCGTGTAACTTGCAGGATGGTTCATGCAAGATCCTTTTGGGGTAAACCCCCATGGAATAACCAACCAATCCCAATGGACCCCCGAGCGAAAACCTCCAATCATTTTCTCATGAAAGGGGCTTTATATGACAAAGCACCACAAACAATCTAAACCCCACGGAACGCTCATCTTTCCCTGCTCCTCTTACCCGAGGGAGCCGCGAGGAAGGTTACTGTCAACCATGAGGAAGAATTCCCACCAAAATAAAGATAAATTAATAACCCAGATGGCTAAAAATGCTCTATTCCATGGTTAAGAATGGAACCTGTAATGGATTAACTGCTTCACCGAATCCGTTTTTCAAAAAAAAAAAAAAAATAAATAAATAAATGTAACTGTTGAAACAGCAGTGATGGTAGTGATATATGCTGTTGTCATTGCTACTATTACAAATAGAAAAAGTTTATATGCAAATAAATAAATAAATAAATAAAAAATAGGCGTTGCGAGTGTAAAAACTGCTGAAATAAATTCCCGGAAAAGAGACTAACAATGTTGCATTGCCCAGTCGTTGTTTCCCGATGGAAATGAGGTGGCTTGCTTCACATTGTGAATCCAGTCATTTAATATTTCGGATGATATTTATATTAATAAAACTCCTGATAAAGGCCAGGAATTATTTTTACCAGTTCAGCCCATCCATGATGCACCCCTAGTATAACTCGACATGCTATGAGTGAAACCTCAGTTTTTTTGTTTTTGATACGGATGCAAATCACAATTACATGTGTCCCCAGGTCTTGCTCCCCTGTGGTGAGGTGAACTATGAGCAGGTGAATCAAACCTGCTAAATCAAAACACATCTCCTACAAAACTATATCACCTCTCCTTGCCTCGACTCTCTTCTTTACTAAATACTATTAAAAGTCTGTTGCCGTGTCACTCAGGGAGAGTAATCAAAACTATGAACCATTTCAGCAGGTGGTGTTTCTCCACTCGAAACTCTCCATCCCTGACAGAGCTTCTGGACAAACACACATTGATTTTTGTAAGCATATATTGTCTGCAGGTTTGTTGGTGCCATCAGATTTGAGTATATTTGGTTGTACCAGCAAATGCTGTTATGTGAATTATGTGTCTCTGAACAGGCCCTTCAGACTGACATCCACATCATCTTGACACTGTACAAGATGATTGTGATTAGTCAGAATTGGTGACTCACAAGATAACAGGCAAACGAACACATCACATTTGGATACAAACCTTAATGGCCAGAGAAAAGGAGATAAATGCAACTCTTAATTATTTATTTATCTTGTCCATTTTCTGTTTCCTGCATATTCCATTGTCAAATACCCCTAACACTATTTCTTGCAATTGACCTTTACTTTAAATAGTTTAAATTGTCATTACATATTCTACTTCAAACAATAACATCATCTACTCATTATATCCAGTAAAAAAGAGTAGCAAGTGGAACATTGTTTTGAACTTCACATGTAATACACTGCTGGCTTGTGAGCTTGAACTACAGAAGGCCGCGACATTACCTTTAAAGCCAATATCACTCTCGGCTTGATTTTGTTTGCTTTATGTGGCTAACCAGCATTCCAGTTAATTTGAACGCGCTGACAGGTAATTCCTTTCCTCTTAATTGTGTTTCAGGTGGAAGAGTTTTTTTTTCTTTTTTTCCTCCAACACAAAGTTGGAAAAGTTAAAATAGCTTAAATAAGACTGAGGTAAATTTAAAAAAAAAGTATAGGTATTCATTTCCAAAAATGATTTGAGGCATTTCAAAGATGTTTGAAAGACAAAACGTTGTTCCCAGCAGCACACTGACCTGCAACTTCATGCTGTGTATGCTTTGATACCAATGTGTAATTAAGTCGAGTGAACAACCACCGCTTGGAGAATGCATGCATTTTAAAGATCATCTGAACGTTTTGTGAGGATTATCAGAGACCCCAGCAGCAAAGATGCACCTAAGAGAGAGGGGAGGGTGGTTTTCAGTCACCCCATGTGGCAGGGTTATGATTCAGGCCTTAAACCCTTAAACCCCACTTTAATTGTCTTTGCTATGGCCTCAAAGACGCGAGAAAGAAGCCAGCCTCGGGCATTTCAGCTGTCTGTGATTTTTAACAGATAGGGAACTTACAACATGGTTTATATGTTTTTCAAGCAATCAACCATCTTCCCCGCACAATAAACCGCCATATGCCACCTTTATCAGAGGCGTAGTGTCATCTTGAGATGTTTATATTGTGATAATAACCATAACTTTTACAATGTCAGAATCTGACAGGGTACTGGGTATTGTTTTCCTGATAATATTAATAATAAGTGAAAATCCTAAAATTTTTATTTCGTCACCCCTCAGTTAACAAACAGAAAAAGAATACACTCGCCTTAAAGTCATAGGGATATTGAATTGTGTTCCTTTCCCCTGATTTCACAAAGCTATAGTTAGGTAGGTGCATAGTCTAACTATTTATGACCATCACCGGGCTTTCTGGAGAGAGCAGTGTTTAATCGTCGCTATGGAGACTGGTTTCCATGCCCGCCCCATTCAGGTTCACTGAATGTTGACTTTTTCTTCAATGGCACTAGAAAATTGAAGTGTTCAGAGACTACTGCATTGAAGAATTATTCTTACCTGTCCAAACAGATTCTTACACACATTTGAAGAAATTCTCTTGTTGCTCAAGAACTCTGGTTGGCTTGCACCTGTCAGTCTTTTTAAACATTGAACTGAATGGGTTTGGGAAGACTGAACATGTACAGCAGAGGTTTTACTTCAGTCAGCTCAGTGTGTTCCATATTTGATATTGTTTGTACTAGAATGACACTCCTTACAATTATTACTGCAGACAATTCCAAATTTCCAAAAAAAAGGATTTGATGAAAAGTGGCATGAAGCAAATATGAAGTGGCAGACTTTGTGTTCACGTTAATTTTCTGTACTTTAATGTATGAATGAATCTACATTTTTAATTGTAGCTGTTGTTTCATCAGATCATTATCATATTTCTGAGATTGTGTTAATCATTTTAGCCTGACAATCAGCACTGATGAGATATTGTCTGTAAAGTGTAACATTATTGTGCTGGCACAATCCAGGCAGGTTTTAATTTAACAAAAGGAAATCAATTGCATTATCATAATCTCCGGTTCTGCTGTTCCTTCCTGCATGATTGTCTAAGCATCATCTTCATGTAACGCAATGTATTTATTTCCTCTGGTGCTGCAGTGGCACTAGTCTACCAATGCACCAGTCTCTGCAATCCTGTCGTTTATGCTTCCTTCTTCTGCACAAAAGCATACTCCCTCCTAATAGGAGTTATTGCCATTTTCATTACCGTCGATTTAAAGGAACAGCTTGTCCTCTTGTGTGCCGTATTGTTCTATCTAAGTGGCTGACAGAGGGGGATGATATGAATTCTGACAGAAGAAAAGCAGAAGGAGAAAGTCAAGCGAAATGTGTAATGTGAAGCTGGTCACGCAAAAATGCTTTCAATTTCTTTGGCGGAAAAATGAGCGGATCAGACATGCTCTGTGTTTAAAATAATACTGCTGTGGTTTTCGGCCCCTAGCACATCAAGAGACATAAAGTTGACTTCGAATGAGCCTTCGAAGAATGTAAGGAACATGAAATGTTTCATTCATTCCTTTATGAGGTAGGCATACAGCCACACGTGTAGCACCTTGGCCACCTGCCAATATGCATGCCCAGGATGTAAATTGACAGAGAATAAAATGCTCAGAGCTGTTCACAGCGCGTACCTACGTTAATTCAGGTTCCGTAATGCCAAGACTGAGGGGACCCTCCTTGGATTCAAACTGATGTAAGCACAAGGACCTGGAAGAGGGTCAGGTGGGGACATTTATTTCTACATTTTGGTATGTGGAAATTTTCACTGTGTAGAAATTTCAACACTATTTAGACATAACCCAAACCCCATTTAAGGGCACCATAACCTTTGGGACTTACTAATGTTCAGTGAATATAGAGCATTCATGAGTAGCACTTTGTTGCATATGCTTTGCATGAAATTACCTCAATGGCCTAGTCTGTGGCACAGAAACATCTCCAGCTACATCACCTCTCTAGTTGTTTTCTGCACTGCAGCCATCTTCAGCACCTACTTGCTACCTGGGCAAGTTGGTACATAGTGAGAACTGTGCTATACCTGCACTGAGGTAGAAATCATACACACCTGACTAACAGCACCAGCCCTGATCCCTATTTATAAAATTGATATGTACTGTGATTTCTACATAGTGAATCCAGAATGGATAAGAATGCCTTTTAATAAAAGCTGAGCATCAGGACTTTAGCCAGATGTGAATTGTTTGATTAAAAATCTTGTTTTATTAAACAGCCAACTAAAAAACAGTCTTTGTCCTGAAGATTATGAAGGACACTGGATACACATCAACGTTTCTCTCTGGGTCATATAGTATAAAAATGTGGAGTGACTACACTACCACTACAGAACAACTTCACGTACGATTTATTCAGTGCTGTGCTTGTTTGTGGTTGGGCTCTCCATGGAAACTCCTGAGGCATGCAGAAAATAAACCAGACTAGCGTGACACTTGGTGTAGCACACATCCCTGCCACCCTTAAAGGTAGCTGCAGCATCCATTAAATTGGATCATTTCTTTTTGTTAACATTTCCGTACTCTTTCCTCCTCCTGATGTTTGCTGTTGTCTGCGGTCGCTGGTGCTGCTGTGCTCCCTTCACTCTTTGTAACAAGTACTGAGAATGAAGGGGACTTGCTACAATGATGCCCCTACAGGCCGTTTCGCTCACTGCAACCCTTCATAGTGTTATACTTGGTAACTCTTACCATTACTTTGTATTTATACCTGTGTGATTATATCACTGGTAACAACAAACTATTACTCAATATGACAGACCAGCCTGGTTACATGATAGCTATTATTCTAAAGAGTATAACGAGGCCGGCCTTGTTTCACATTACTCATTCACCCCAAATACGCTGACTCAATTAGCTAAAATATCAACTGTATAAGTGAATGTAATTTCTCTTGTCGAGTAAACCTATAGCATTTCAAATAAGGATATAAGTTGGAATGAAGTTCCGAAACAGATTTGGTCTAACTGGACTGGGCTCAGCACCCATGGTACTCTTTAAACCTCCTTTATTTAACCAGGTTAGGTCTGCTGGGAACTCAGTTCTCTTTTGCAGTGATGGCCTGGGGAATCAATGTGGGGAGGGATTTCAGGGGATTATACAGCCAATCAGACACAGGGGTTGTTTAGGTGACCAGATACAGAGAGCCAATTTAAAAAAAAATCTCACCTCAACCAATTTCCTGCTCTTGTGAGAAGTGCTATGGGATCTTTAATGACCGCGCTGAGAGTCAGGACCTCCGTTTAATGCCTCTTCCAGTGGATGGAACCCTCCACAGCACAGTGACCTCTTCGCTCTGACATCGGAGTTATCTTAGGTCGAGGAGGAGGAGTGCCCCCTACTGGACCACCAGTGCCTCTTAAAGGTGCATACGATACGCTCCGCATTGCTGAGTACTCCTGAACCAGGTGATGGAGGCAGTAAAAGAGAAGGGTGATAATTACTGTGTGCATGGCCCTTTAAGCGGCTGAGATACACTTTGAATTGGAAAGAGGAGTAATGAATGTGTAATACACTAAATTAATTGGGCATGTAATAAGTGCCACAGATTTATCGTCAGAAGACAAGGATCATAAAGGAAATAAATACCGCTGCACCTTAAATCCTATTTACTGGAAAATATTAAACACAATATAGCAAACGTGAAGTTAACTAGATGAATGAGACGAGCCGATTTCTCTGCACAATTACATTATGTGTTGACCTTAATCTGTAACTGTAAGTCAAGGGACATTATTCATTCTCAGAGATGGGCTTCCCAACAACTGTTATTCTCTGGTGCTGATGCTATTTGTCTGTCTTAGAGAAAACAATCCATGGTTTCCTTCTGGTGTTTTATGATTATTTATATCTTTTATGAAATATTTCAATGTATGTTTACTCTTTCTACATCCCCCAGCTAAAAGTTTAGTCTGAAAAATTGCACATGCCTGAAAAAGGTGAATATGCTCGCTTATTGATATGGTATGATCTCTTGCTTTCATTGAAAATTAATCAGTTATGAATTTGAATATGAGACCCATTCATTCTATATTTTTTGGTTAATGTAAGGCAGTCACTTTATTTTAAGTTAAAGATGGTAACAGTTTTCATTATATCATTTTAATCAAAACCCATGGAGATATAGATGTTGTGTCTAAATTTGTTAGCATGGGGTTATGTCACACACCTTATTTGTTCAGCTTATATACATTTGAACGATTCATCAGCCATGGGCTTTTGGACATCATAATGGGTGGGGCTACCAGTTACAGGCCAATTTGAACCAATCAATGTGTTGTAAAGAGTCAAACCATTTGATTGATTGAAACATGCCAGTTATGACAGTTAATTTTTGCTACACCCGTTTTGTGGCAACAGATGAATGTTTTGTAAGCTAGCCAGAATTTGTGAAAAGTATTTATTTCAGGATAAAACCCCTTGAGATGTACCATCTTGTTTTCGAGGGGGTCCTGACAAAAAAATATATGTTTGCTGCTTCCATGAGGAAAAATGAAAACGTTGTTTAAACAAAAGACAGGTGAAGCTTGCAAACCCTGTCCAAAGGCTCTGACTCATGGAGGATACTGATGATCATTTATTAAAACTTATATTTTTTTTGTTGTTTGCCGAAGCCTATTGGACCCACTCTAATAAGTCTCTCTGAAACAGAACAGATGCTCTTATCCCAGTCATGAAATGTGAATTGTTAATAATAATGATAAATACTTACACAACAATTATTTCTCTAACCAATGGACATTTCATCATACAAGATTTGCCGGCATTTTCAAGTACACTTACTGTTATATAGCTTGTGCAATTACAATTTCCGTGCAATTAAACAGCATCTCACTGAAACTTTTTAAGTGAGATACTGTTACTTTGATAGTGAGACATGTATTATGAGAAAGTATTAAATATGCAGTTGGGAATTAGACTTGCAGAGAAACTGTGATCTCCAGCTGGAGTCCACTCCTGCTGGCTTGTTATATCATACCATTCTTTTCTCCGACCGCAAGGACGGCTCCCAATTTACACATTCACCTCCCAAACTGTGGTTTTAATTGTGGCCCTCTGAAACCATGTATCATGATTAAAGGCAATTTGTACTGAAGCTTGACAATTACATTCATCACACCGCACCTCTGAACTTTCAATCTCCACCATCGCCTACTTTTTCATGCAATTCTTATAGTGCATATTCACATAATAAATAGCTTGAATACTGAAGTGCTTTTGTTTTGTGAGGTAACTAGCCCAAGTTCAGTTCACTGAGCCCTAGAAAAGTATTCTGGTTTCTATGCCATCATGCCTTAGATATTCACAGTGCTTGTTTGTGACAAGTTTTGGGATAATTGCATTATGTTTAATTATGCTTAATTAGTGAAAACGTTTCTGGAAAAAAAAAAATACATGCTAAAAATTGGCATGTTTTAATCAGAACTGAAATAATGATGATTTTTTTTTTTTCTGATTGTTGACCCTTCCATCACTTTTTATTTCCTGTGGCTTTGTTATAAGCCCATTATGACCAATTATTAAAATATTTCATAATAGGCTTTTATCAAAGCTCTTTGAATCCCCTCCATGGCCCCTTCTTTGTTTGCGAAAGGGACCAGGTCTCTGCTTGAATTATGAAAGCCCACCCCTTTTTGTTTTGCTGTAATTGAAGATGAATATTAATGAGTAAATCAGTCAGGAGACAGAGTGGAATTCATCACTTGAGGCCCTGTGGTCTCAGGGGAAGGAATTCCCTGCCCTGCTTTATGTAACCCACTACAGGGAATGACCTGGACACAGTGGCCTAAATTCAATCAACATCCTAGAACTTGTGTGTGTGTGTGGGTGTGTAGGTGGTGTGTGTGTGTGTGTGTGTGTGTGTGTGTGTGTGTGTGTAGGTGGGTGTGTGTATGTGTTTGTGTGTGTGTGTGTGTGTGTGTGTGTGTAGGTGGGTGTGTGTGTGTGTGGGTGTGTAGGTGTGTGTGCGTGTGTATGTGTTTTGTGTGTGTGTGTGTGCGTGTGCGTGTGCATGTGCATGTGTTATGTGTGTGTGTGTGTGTGTGTGTGTGTGTGTGTGTGTGTGTGTGTGTGTGTGTGTGTGTGTGTGTGTGTGTGTGTGTGTGTGGGTGTGTGTGCTTGTGCTTGTATGTGTGTGTTCATTTCAAAGGGCACCTCCATCAGAATCAGATTTTCCTAGGAGATGTACATTGAAAATGGAAGCAGCTGGATAGGTTTTGCCCCATTCATTTGCTCAGGAGCTTTTCAAGCAGAATAGCTACCTGTCATCTATAATATGTGCATTAACTCACATCAAGGCATATAGGAAATGGAAATCACAAAATTCAAGTCCACCGAATACTTTCAGAACATGTCAGTTTTTGAACTTGGATTAAATGTAACTATCATCCTAAAAATCTAAAAAATGTTGAAGAAATCTACCAAGTTAAAGTATCATTAAGAATTGATGTTATTGGACAGGGTGGGAAATGAGTAGAGTGCTTCTGTTCTCACTTGTTCTTGCTTCAGCTTTCAAGCTGGGACCATCTTTGTGTTCAGGTGCATGTTTGTGTTCAGGACCATGGACAGCAGCGGCTCACATAGAGACAGGCCAAGCTCAGGGTGATTGCTGATTGGCCCAGGTGTGTCCCATTGACTTTGCTAAACTGTACCTCTGAGGGAGTTACACAGAGCTCTGTGTCTGCACTGCTTGCCATGTGTCACCAGCAACTCATCAATTTGAATCATGGTTTCTAATATCGTTATGCATTTTATTTAATGTGGTTGATTACAAACATGTCCTGATTACACATATATCCTTATGCCTCACCTGTTGTTTGGGTCTAAACTTGAAACTGATTTCGATGTGATAACAAGAAACAGCATGTTGCCCTTCAGGAGAAGCTCTGTCATAAATGTGTGGAAACCAGGACCAGGGACACTGAGCCCGTCAGGTTATCCTTGAGTCTGACACCCACTGGAATCCACTGGAATGATGTGTCATATTTTAGACTTAGGGTTGCTGATTAGCTCGGTTAATTTAACTTCATAATTAAAAGTGTAATAAAATATCCTCTGGCCGATGCGTCCTTTAACTGATGTTCGTATTCTGGCTCAAACGGGGACTTCTTTCCAGAATCTCTGCAGCACGCCTTCACCTCTGTACTCAAGATTAGAGCTGGTGAAGTCAATATTGACAACCTCTAACGACACGTTGAAATCACAGGAGAATAAAATGCCATGTTCAGAATCTGACAGTTTTTTTTTAAAGGGAAAAAAGGTACAAAAAATGAAGGCCCTTAAATGCTCCAACAGTTTTGTCTGTCTGCACTTGCCATGATGTATTAAGACACAGCTGAGGAGGACTTCACACTGTAGCCTGGGGTCTAATGGCGGCCATTATCCCCTATTAACTAAGCACACAATCAGACATGATAAACACTTTGAGGGTGATGGCTCTGAGCTGATGCAAGGCGACAATATTGTCACTTTATAGCAGAGAGAGTGCCGTATGGGACGGCCCCTGCCTCGTCACACACAGGGGGACTCGCGTTCCCCAGCTGTCTCCTGAGGGGACACGGCTGAGATGATTCCATTTGACTTTGTGTCAATGCAAGAATGGATCCAGTGAATTACATCCCCTAAATGCTCAGAGAAACCCAAGGCTAAGCTGGCATGCTTAACAATTCCAAAAAAATGTCCACTTAAGTGTTTTGCACTGCCTCTATCCAGCTGTGCTCTGTGACTCTGAGGGACATGAACATTCATACTTGAGTTAAACAAATAAATTCACAACAATCATAAATAATTATGACAGGACTCTGGATATATCACTATGTCAATATTTTTTAAATTTGAACATTGTATCAAAATGTACCAATTTAGGTATGATTCAAAATATGCAAGAATAATATGAAACCTTGATTGATTCAAATCATGACTTATAATGCTGTTGCTTTATTTTGAATAACTTGCTGTCATTTAAATGAAGCAAACTATTTGATTTGTTTTGGACATTCTTTATATAACACTCACACTGTTTATTAGCAGATATTGTATTCAGTTGGAGTAGAGCTACGATATGCTCCATTGTCCAAATTTAATGGCATTTAGATTTTGTTTTTTGAATCAATGGAAAGTGTTTTGCTTGAACATTTGCATTTTTTGGATCAGTAATAATAAAGAGCTTGGTATTGATAAAATGTAATTGTATGTTGTTTCAGTTTCATACGTGAACACATTTACCAGCTATCACACAAAAGCTAAAGTGTGTTTGTTCAAAGACAAGGTGACTCCTTGAATTCAATGTGATGTGTTAACTCTAAAAAAATAATTTGTGGAGAAAAAGAAAAAAATATGTTTTAAATGAAAATGTGAGGCCAATGTTGCAGAACCCCAACCTCTGTTCATTAGCTGTTACAATGTATGGGACAGGCTGATCAGTGAAGTAAAAACATATTTAATTTCTCTCAATGTGTAAAAGTATGTATTTCAGTTTTTTTGAAAGTGCAGAACAAACGAAATTGCAAAGAAATGATACATTTTTTTTGGACAAGAGAAAGTCAGGAAATCCAATGGAGCATTTAAATTACACACAACCTATGGACTGTGTGGTGAAGGACAGAGGAGAGGAGAAGCTCTGAGCTTTATGCATGATCCCACAGACAGCCACATACTGCGAAGAGTAAAAAATTTGTTTATTTATTTGGCTTCTCTCCTTGCGCATGTCTTTCTATGAGATGAGCAGAGGCTAACATCCAGGCACTGAATGGGGTAGAAACACAGATTGTAAACAGCAGACTGAGATGGCATTCAGTGTGCTGTGCAAGCCGCGCTGGTCGGAGGACGATGGAGAGGAATTGCTCAGCCCAGGCTCAGCTCTCTGACTGATGGAGGGGTCAAACTGCTGTGTGGATGTGGGTCTGATGTTTCTGTGGGAAAGCAAAAGGCAGGAGCGCAGTGAGAAGCACAAACCCAAAACCATCCAGGACCGCCAGACTCTATAAATCCCTGTGCTTACCAAGTAATGGAACGTTTTCATTCCTCTGCCTGGCATCTGCCTTAAACCGCTATGTAAAATGTATTCCACAGAGCAACATGTCAAAGCTGGCAATGATAGCCTTGTTCTGTCTACCATTTACTTCTTGCTTTGCTTAAAAAAAGTGTGTGTGTGCATGTGTGTGTGTGTGTGTGTGAGTGTGTGAGTGTGTGCTTTGGGTGCGCAGAGGCAAAATGAGTTTACAGAATTTAACTGCATGCTGCTCTGTTGTATAATCTCCACCTTTAGATCCCCACACAAAGGACATCAAAATAATTCAAGAAAAAAACAACAAGAATGATATCCAATAACTTGTA